>BPLR01004850.1:0-64841 GCA_021605095.1 Caerostris extrusa | reverse complement strand
TAATCTGAAAGTTGACTAACCCGCCTCTTGCTGCCTGGTCTAGTGTTAAAGATTTTCCTTCAGCTGTCTTTTCTTGAATATTGCACCACCTCCCTTTTGCCTTCAAATTCTACTCAAGTAGATTCATCCTTTTCAGTTTCTCTAAGACTTTCTATGAATATATTTTTGAAAGATATCTTCTGGAACTTGCTTTCAATCTGAATATTCACATGATTCATGCAAGTGAATCTTTGCTGGTTCATTTCTACCTGTGTGTTCCCACGTGGGAGGGTATCCATTGGAATACAATTTGCTACTATTTTTTCTGAAATATACAACCTTCTAAATACTAACAATAAGGAAGCCCTGATACAATTCCTTAATTAAACTTTTAAGGAAGTTGTATCTGGCTAGGGTCAGAAGATAGTGTAAAAAATTAACCTCATTTGAATTTTTTCTTTACAGCAGATTTTAGAAAAATGTTGTCTGCTTTCTTTTAAAATCCTTAAACATTTCAGCTTTTTACTCATTATCTGGATATATATGATAATGCTTTTTAAACCTGCAAAACTAGATTGCATTCCACTCCTTAATTTTTTGAATTGAATTTATTACTCTTTTATAGTTTCTGCAACTAATCAGATGCAAGATCAAAATTGCTTCTAAAACGTTGTGATTTTATCACCTAAAAGTTTTAACTTTCGTGAAACATATATAACTTTTTAAATAATGTACCATAATCATCTCATTCTGGAATTTTGAAGTTTTTTGTCACCATTTAACGATTCGAGAATTGGCCCATAAATCAAAACCAGACAGCTCTTATGCGTTAGCAACAAAAGACAACATATTCACTAAATCATCGAGTGTAAACAACATGCTATTGCTCCATGTCAACTCACTGCTTTCTCCTTAATTTATTATCTTACACACAAAAAAAGTAAACTGAATATCCCGACAGTATATCCCTATTCAATTTTTAAATTACTCTTTTCAAATGTCTCTGAATGTTAATTTTGTAAACTGAATAAAAAACAAAAATAGTAGAAGCAACTCGGGGGAAAAGTTATGAACACTTGTGGAAATACTGTTATGTTATATTTTTATGATTATAATTTAGCACAAAGTGACATTATAGTTTTATCAGCTATAGTTTTTACCCATTGAATTGCTAATATTAAACCTTTTTTGTTTTACACTATTATACACTATTAGTTTTGTTCACATATTGCTACTAACTTCACTTTTGAAAAACAAAACTATCATCATCTTACTGAACCTTAATTTTCACAAAAACTTTATTAAGCACATTGTCCTTGCAATAGACTAAGGAGCTATAGCTAAAAACAATTCGAATTCACTCCAACGAATTCTTTTCGAGTTATACTCCAATTATCATCCTGTGATATTATATAGTTTAACATTGAGTTACTAATGTTGAACTTTTGTTTTGTACAATATATATACACTAACCTTTTTTTTCCTCTTGCACCACCATTACTTACTAGCACTTTTGAAAATAAAAATTATCAGAAAGCTTTACAGAACTCAAACTTTAATCAATATATTGAATTTTCTCAAACATTAATCAATACATTGTGTCAATATCCCAATCTATAAGGAAACTCAATTCCAACGAATTTCTTTTCTAGGGTTATACTCAATTACATCACTGTGATATTATAGTTTAACATTGAGCTGCCACGTTGAGAACTTTTTTGTTTTACAAATATATATATACTATCCTCCTGTTCACTTACTACTAACACTTTTGAAAATAAACTATCAGAAAGTTTACAGAACTCCAAAATCCTTAATTTGCAATTACCTCAAACTTTAATCAATACATTGAATTTCAAACCTTATCAAATACATTTTGTCGGATATCCCCAAAATCTATACAATGCTAATCTCAATTTCCAAACGAATTCTTTTCGAGTTATATCACCAATTACATCACTGCATATTATAGCTTAACATTGAGTTACAAGATAAAGTTGAACTCTTTTGTTTTACAATATATATAATATCCTTTTTTTTCCTGTTCACTCATTACTACTAACACTTTTGAAAATGAAATTATCAGAAAGCTTCACAGAACTCAAACTTTAACACAAAAAACCAAACTTAATCAATAAATTGAATTTTCCTCAAACTTTAATCAATACATTGTGTCAATATCCCAAAACTATAACTAAAAGCAATCAATTTCTCAAACGAATTTTTTCGAGTTATAGTTCACCACATCAGTCTGTGATATAGCTTCAACATTGAGTTACTGATGCTGAACTTTTTTTGTTTTACAATATATATACACTATCCTTTTTTTCCTGTTCACTCTCATTACTACTAACAATTTTTGAAAATAAAAACTATCAGAAAGTTTACAGAACTCAAACTTTAATCAATACTTCCCTTTGAATTTTTCTCAACTTTTTAATCAATACATTGAATTTTCAAACCCTTAATCACATTGTGTCAATATCCCGACTATAACCAAAAGAATCTCAATTTCTAAACGAATTCTTTCTCGAGTTATACCAATTACATCACTGTGATATTATAGTTTAACATTGAAAGTTACTGATGTTGAACTTTTTCTTGTTTTTTAGCCAATATATATATACTATCCTTTTTTCCCTGTTCACTCATTACTAACACTTTTGAAAATAAAATTATCAGAAAGTTTACAGAACTCAAACTTTAATCAATACATTGAATTTTCAATACATTTAATTGAATCGTGTCCAGTTCTTAATCGAAAAAGTTGACAAATCGCCTTTTACCTGGTCTAGTGTTATAAAAGATTTCCAGCCAGTCTTGAATATTAAAAAATACCACTTTTTGCCTTCAAATTTAATTATGAGATTATCTTCAGTTTCTTAAAAATTTATGAATATATTTTTGAAAGATTCTGAACTTGTTTCATTCCAATATTCACATGATTCGTTTTCTTTGCAAGTGAATCTTGCTTGTTCATTACCTGTACTTCCCACGTGGGAGGGTGTCCACTGAATTTAATTCTTGCTACTATTTTTCTGAAATATACAACTTTAAATATTAACAGGGAAACCTGATACAACTTTAAGGAAGTTAACAATATCAGGCTAAAGAAGATAGTGTAAAAAATTAACCTCATTTGAATTTTTTTCTTTTTACAGCAGATTTTAGAAAAATGCTTCTGTTTAAAATCCTTAAACATTGTTTCTTACCTTATTCTGATAAAAATGATAATGCATTTTAAACCTGCAAAACTAGAAAAAAATTGCATTCCACTCATTAATTTTTGAATTGAATTTATTTTATTAATTTTTATAATTTCTGCAACAATCAGAGATGCAAGATCAAAATTAAGTTTCTAAAAACGTTGTGATTTTTTATCACCTAAAAAGCTTTTTAACTTTCATAAACATATATAATCTCTTTTAAATAATACCATAATCATTTTTTTTTTCATCTGGAATTTTGAAGTTTTGTCACCATTAACGATTCGAAATTAGCCCATAA
Source organism: Caerostris extrusa (assembly GCA_021605095.1). Lineage (NCBI taxonomy): Eukaryota > Metazoa > Arthropoda > Arachnida > Araneae > Araneidae > Caerostris > Caerostris extrusa. The sequence goes on along the minus strand of BPLR01004850.1, from coordinate 61,355 downwards.
ATCAAACTATTGCTCTATACGTTAGCAACAAAAGACAACAAATTTCACTAAATCATCATGATTGTAAACAACATGCTATTACTCTTGTCTTTCACTGCTTTCTCCTTAATTATCTTTTTTACACAAAAAAGTAAACTAATATCCCGAGTATATCCCTATTCAATTTTTTAAATTACTCTTCAAATGTTCTGAATGTTAATTTTGTAAACTGAATAAAAACAAAGTAGTAGCAAACTCCGGAGGAAAAGTTATGAGCACTGGGGAACTGTTATATGTTATGTTTTATCATTATAATTTAGCACAGTGATTTATTATAGTTTTATCATTATAGTTTTTACCATTGAATTGCTAATATTAAACCTTTTTGTTTTACTACACTACTATACACTATTAGTTTCCTAAGTTCACACATTATTACTAACACTTTTGAAAAACAAAAATTATCATAAAATTTACTGAACCTTACTTTTTCACAGATTTATTAATACATTACTGTCCTTTTAGATATTAAGAGCTATAACTAAAAACAATTCACCCACTCCAACGAATTCTTCGAGTTATACCACTACATCACTGTGATATTATAGTTTAACATTGAGTTACTAATGTTGAACTTTTTTTATTTTTTACAATATATATACTATCCTTTTTTCCTGTTCACAATTACTAACACTTTTGAAAAACAAAAATTATCATAAACTTACTGAACCTTAATTTTCACAAACTTTATTAATAATATTGTCTCAATAGATGCGTGAGCTATAGCTAAAAACACCAATTCAATTCCAACGAATTCTTTTCGAGTTATAATCTACCTCATATCATCAGATATTATAGTTTAACATTGAGTTACTAATGTTAAACTTTTATTTTACAATATATGGTATCCTTTTTTTTCCTGTTCTCACACACCACAACACTTTTGAAAAACAAAACTATCATGTAAAATTTACTGAACCTTATTTTCACAAACTTTAATAATACATTGTCCCAATAGACAAGGAGCTATAGCTAAAAACAATTCAATCTAATTCAACGAATTTTTCTGAGTTATACCAATTACATCACTGTGATATTATAGTTTAACATTGAGTTACTAATGTTGAACTTTTTGTTTTACAATACATATACTATCCTTTTTTTTTTCCTGTTCATTCATTATTACTAACACTTTTGAAAATAAAACTATCAGAAAAGTTTACAGAACTCAAACCCTTATCAATACATGGAATGTTCTCAAACTTTAATCAATACTATTGTGTCAATATCCCAAAATATAACTAAAAAGAAACTCAATTCCAACGAATTCTTTTCGAGTTATACCCTCAAATCACCGTGATATTATAGTTTAACATTGAGTTACTAATGTTGAACTTTTTGTTTTACAATATATATATACTATCCTTTTTTCCTGTTCACTCATTTACTACTAACACTTTTGAAAATAAATTATCAGAAAGTTTGCAGAACTCAAACTTTAATCAATACATTGAATGTTCTCAAACTTTAATCATTGTGTCAATATCCCAAAATCTATAACTAAAAGTACCAATTCCAACGAATTTGCTCCCGAGTTATACCCAATTACATCACTGTGATATATATGTTTAACATTAGGTTACTAATGTTGAACTTTTTGTTTTGCCAATATATATATACTAATCCTTTTTTCCCTGTTCACTCATTACTACTAACACTTTTGAAAATAAAAATTATCAGAAAGTTTACAGAACTCAAACTTTAATCAATACATTGAATGTTAAACTTTAATCAATACATTGTGTCAATATCCCAAAATCTATAACTAAAAGCAATTCAATTCCAACGAATTCTGTTCGAGTTATACTCCAATACATCACTGTGATATTATAGTTTAACATTAGGTTACTAATGTTGAACTTTTTTTGTTTTACAATATATATATACTATCCTTTTTTTTTCCTGTTCACTCATTACTACTAACACTTTTGAAAATAAAATTATCAGAAAGCTACAGAATCAAAACTTTAATCAATACATTGAATGTTCTCAAACTTTAATCAATACATTGTGTCAATATCCCAAAATCTATAACTAAAAAGCAATTCAATTCCAACGAATTCTGTTCGAGTTATACTCCACATCACTGTGATATTATAGTTTCTAACATTAGGTTACTAATGTTGAACTTTTTTGTTTTACAATATATATATACTATCCTTTTTTTTTTTTTCCTGTTCACTCATTACTACTAACACTTTTGAAAATAAAATTATCAGAAAGTTTACAGAACTCAAACTTTAATCAATACATTGAATGTTCTCAAACTTAATCAATACATTGTGTCAATATCCCAAAAAATCTATAACTAAAAGAAACTCATTCAAATTTGAATTCTTTTCGGAGTTATACCCAAAAATCACGATATTATAGTTTAACATTGAGTTACCACGTTGAACTTTTTGTTTTACAATATATATACTATCCTTTTTTTTTTTTTCCTGTTCACTCATTACTACTAACACTTTTGAAAATAAAAATTATCAGAAGTTTGTAAGAACCAAACTTTAATCAATACATTGAATGTTCTCAAACTTAATCAATACATTGTGTCAATATCCCAAAATCTATATAACCCAGCAATTCACCCCAACGAATTCTGTTCGGAGTTATACCCAATTACATCACTGTGATATTGAGTAGTTTAACATTAGTTACTAATGTTGAACTTTTTTTTTTTGCTACAATATATATATACTATCCTTTTTTTCCTGTTCACTCATTACTACTAACACTTTTTGAAAATAAAAAATTATCAGAAAGTTTACAGAACTCAAACTTTAATCAATACATTGAATTTTCTCAAACTTAATCAATACATTGTGTCAATATCCCAAAATCTATAACTAAAAGCAATTCAATTCCAACGAATTCTTTTCGAGTTATACTCCAATTACATCACTGTGATATTATAGTTTAACATTAGGTTACTAATGTTGAACTTTTTGTTTTACAATATATATATACTATCCTTTTTTTTTCCTGTTCACTCATTACTACTAACACTTTTGAAAATAAAAATTATCAGAAAGTTTACAGAACTCAAACTTTAATCAATACATTGAATTTTCTCAAACTTTAATCAATACATTGTGTCAATATCCCAAAATCTATAACTAAAAGCAATTCAATTCCAACGAATTCTTTTCGAGTTTTACTCCAATTACATCACTGTGATATTTATGTTTAACATTGAGTTACTAATGTTGAACTTTTTTTTTTTACAATATATATATACTATCCTTTTTTTTCCTGTTCACTCATTGCTACTAACACTTTTGAAAATAAAATTATCATAAATTTTATAGAACCTTAATTTTTCACACACGTTAATTAACACATTGTCTCAATAGCCAAGAGCGTAACTAAAAGCAAATCAATTCCATTCCAACGAATTTTTTGCGAGTTATACGCCAAGAACATCGCTGTGATATTATAATTTTATCTTTATAGTTTAACACTGAATTATTAAATGTTGAACTTTTGATTTACACTATTATATACTATTCTTTTTATTTTTTGTTCCCAGATGACTACTAACACTTTTGAAAATAAAATTATCATACAGTTTACAAAACCTTAATCTTCACAAACTTTAATTAATATTGTCACAATAGACCAAGAGCTCTATGTAACTAAAAACAATTCAATTTAATTCCAAAGAATTATTTTTGAGTTATAAGAAGAACATCATTTCGGTATGTAATCTGGTATTCCATGTTATCAGAATATGTTGCTAATATTTGTTTGACCGATACAGTTATCTATGGGGACAAAGTAACATGGATTACAAATTCCTGTCAATAAACATTCTTTGAAAAAAATATTTTCAGTAATATAATTGCTTTTTTAATTTTCTGGATATAATCAGTAATTATTAATCTGTTATTATATTTTTTTTATCTGCTACAAAGAATTATGATACGATATTAAATTTTGTCGCTACATCTATTGAACTGTTTTTGGATTTTTGAACTAATATTTTTTGACTTTTGTAACTTTATATTTTCATGCGAATGTTTTACCGATGTATAAACTTATTTTATATTTTTACATAATTATTGTGTAATAATAAATTAAATTATCATTATTGTGTATTACTTATTAATGGTAATTATTTTTTTTAGATAATAATTATTGTATAATAAAATTCCCACATCAACTCTATACATAGTTATTGTGCAATAATAAGTTAAATTATTATTATTGAATATTAATTATTAATGATAATTATTTTTTACATAATTATTAAGTAGTAATAGGTTTTACATCAACTAATGTACAAAATTATTATGCAATAATAAATTAAATTATTATTATTATTATGTATTAATTATTAAGATAATTATTTTTACATAATTATTGTGTAATAATAGTTCCTACATCAACTCCATAATTATTGTGTAATAATAAACTAAATTATTATTATTGTGTATTAATTATTAATGATAACTATTTTGTATATAATTATTGTGTAATAATATTTCCCTCATCAAGTCTCACACATAATTGTTGTTCAATAATAAATTAAATTATTTCATTGTGTACCATTTATTAATGATAATTATTTTTTACGTAATTATTGTAATAATAATAGTTCCCACATCAATCTCACACATAATTATTGTTCAATAATAAATTAAATTATTTCATTGTGTATCAATTATTAATGATAATTATTTTTTACATAATTATTGTGTAATAATAGTTCCCATCAACTCAATTTTGTTTTTCAAAGCGTGATTTACTTTTACTTATGCTTTTACATATTATAATATGTAATATCAAAAACATTTTTCATTACTACATCTTAAAATTCATCGTTAAGTACCCAGAAATTAGCAACGAGATAACGCTATTGCTCTACACGTCAGCAACAAAGAACGACATTAAACGATCTAATACAATCCCCCTGCATTCGCCCTTGTCTTGGCTTGTTTTCTTCCAAACTTATCTGTTACAGACGACTAATCTGAGGTACGATACTCTCATCTTATCACTCATTTATTTCCCATGTTCCTTCAATATCCAATACCGGACAAAGAACGGTGTTTCAATAGAAACTTGATAGTGCCAAGGCAGTTGACGGAAACGGTAATCTTGGGTGGAAGGTAGTTCTTTATTACTGCAGGGTACAATGCTAAAATGGCAGTAGAAGAGTTTAAAGTAATTCTGGTGGGCGAAAGCGGTAAGTAGCGTTTTGTAAGAAGATAATTTTGTTTTTTTTATTTCAGAATGATATTTATCGGAGAATGCATTGGTTTTTTTTTTTTGTTTTTTTTTTTTTTTTTGTGATGTATATTTTTAATTCTTCACTGTTACAAAAATACTAAAATATTGTTTAAAGGCATACTGTTTGTCAGTTCATTTATTTTTGGTAAATTGTTATAGTTTCTTCCAAAATGTTTTTCAGTCCATAAAATAATTATCTGATTAAATAGTTTAAATAAAAGCTTTCATCAAATAGATTAAAAGAGATTTCATTAAATAGTTTTAATATAACTTTCGTTAAACAGTTTAAATAAAGCTTTCATTAAATAATTTAAATAAAGCTTTCATGAAATAGTTTAAATAAAGCTTTTATGAAATAGTTTAAATATAAATTTCATTAAATAATTAAAATATAGCTTTTCATCAAATAGTTAAAAATGTAGCTTTCATTAAATAGTTAAAATATAGCTTTTAATATTTAGTTTAAATATAACTTTCAATAAATAGTTTAAATAAAGCTTTCCTCAAATAGTTAAAATATAGCTTTCATTAAAAAATAAAGCTTTTTCATTAAAATTTAAATAAATAGCTTTTGTAAAATTTAAATAAAGCTAATAGTTTATAAATTTAATTAAATAGTTTAAATATAAATTTCATTAAATAGTTTAAATAAAAGCTTTCAATAATTAGTTTAAATAAAGCTTTCAATAATTAGTTTAAATATAACTTTCAATAAATAGTTTACATAAAAGCTTTCAAGAAATGGTTTCAATATAAATTTCATTAAACAGTTTAAATAAAGCTATCATCAAATAGTTAAAAAATATAGCTCATTAAAATTTAAATAAAGCTTTCATGAAATAGTTTAAATATAAATTTCATTAAATAGTTTAAATAAAGCTTTTATGAAATAATTTAAATATATACTATTCAATAAATAGTTTAAATGTAAAGATTTTGTTAAATAGTTTAAATATAAACTTCATTAAATAGTTTAAATAAAGCTTTCATCAAATAATTTAAATATAACTTTCAATAAATAGTTTAAATAAGGATTTGTTAAATAGTTTAAATAAAGCTTTAATTAAATAGTTTTTGTAGCCAATATGACATAAAGGGACAACTATTTAAAAATTGGAAGATGGAAAGATGGAAAAAAATATTACCACAACCATTATTGGAAAATAAAAATGATTACTTATTTTTAAATAATTTCTATAAATTTTTATAGTTTTTTTTTTTAATTTTAATAGAATGGTTTAAAAAAGTCTATAATCGTAGCTCAAAGATTATCTGCTTTTCTACTATTATTACAGAATTCTAATCGATTTTACTATATTTAGGTAGAATAAATTTGTAAACATTATTTTTAAACATTTATTTTTATTAAAATGAAAATAAATTGTAAACTTTTATTTCAAAAGTATTTACATAAAATTTTTTTTTTTTTATTTAACCAATAAGAAAAATAATAAATTTTCTCTTATTTCATGAAAACATCTTATTATTTAAAAAATTTTTGCTGATACTTTTTTCATAGAATAGAAAAAGAAAAATATTCACACGTTTTATAAAATCTGATTTTTTTTTGTACATACAAACTTTTACATGTTCAACATTTTAATCTTTATGCTGTTATTTTAATTAAAAACACAAAATTTCATTATCTAAGGTTTTTTATGGATATAATAAAACAAAGGATAATGCCTAGAACTTATTTAGAATATAAAATTTTTTGAAAAGATCCCTTTCTAAGAAATCTGTTTTTTTTTACAAACTTTATAAAAATTCAATATATGTTTTAAAACCATTGAGCATTAACTAAATAAAAAACAAAAATTTTTTCGATAAGAAAAAAATTAATGAAAAGTTCTAATGCAGCAGAAATGTAAATCTAAGTAAATGGTTTTTGGCCGTTATGGATTTAGCATTATCTTATTAAATTTTAACGTAAAACCTACAATAATCAATCATCTTTTATATTCTCTTATTTTAGTTCCGATACAGTTTAAAAAATGATAAAAATGTAGTTCATTTATATTCAGAAATAAACAAAACGAATTATTAACAATCATTAAATATTTATTTTAGATTAATCCAATTTTAATTTATAGCTATTTAAAATCACAGTTTTAGAAGCATTGGAAATCAATAAAATAGCATTAGTAAAAGGAATTAACAGAGTGTATTGCAGCTAAAATAAGAATATATTACCGTTACCTTTTTCAGAAGTCAGGCATTTTTACCTGCTGTCAATTTACCTCTAGAACGCCAGTCATGTAGCAATTTCAATGTTATTCAAAACACCATGAGAGAGATAAAATATTTCATTCACATTTTTCTACCCTAATTTAAAGCGAAAGCGGATATGTAACCCTTGTCCTCCTTCTTGAGACCTATGAAATAATCTTCTATCCTACGAATTTATCGTATATATATTTTGGAAAACCAATGCCCTTATTAACCATAGCTAATAATGCAAAATAAGAATAATATAACAGCTTTTAAAAATATGACTTAAGACATTCGTTCATTTTAACTTAATTTTTCGTTATTGTTAGTTTCATTACTAATAATTATTTTTAAATTCGATTTTTTTTTTAAAGATATTAATTTAATATTTATAAACAATGCTATTAATAAATAAAAAAATAATTTCTTTGTCAGAAACTGAGCGAAAAATAATCATTATGAATAACGACATAATGAGATAATCACTGTGAAAGCGAGCATAATCATTATTTTCAGTAATGTTTTTTTTGTCACCGGAAACGTTTGTTTTATTGTCTGCTTGTTCGGTTTCCTGTTTTATTTATACATTCGACAAAAGACGGATGTTCAGTGCATAAAAATATATCTGCACGTGTAATATTTAAAAGAAAAAAACATCAACTTATTTGTTATTTTCTTGTAGCTAAATGAAACATTTTAACATGAGAATTTTCTGTAAATAGCTTTAAAAAATCCCCCCACTCGGAAACATTTTAGGTACTTTAAGATAGTATAAAACACACTATGCTTTTGTACATTATATTCCTTCTTTAATATTCATGCATCAATACAATATTGAATTATCAATAGAATTTATTCCGTCATTAATTTATTATTTCGTTAATTTATTCCCCTCTTCAATGGGAGTTAATTTATATTCGTTCGTTAATTTATTTGGAAATATAACCTCTGAATTTATTAATTACTATTCATGAATTTTTATCATACCCATATAGATAAATTATTCTATTATATCTACATAGTTGTTATAATGGACTACATCTACATATTTGCTACAATGAACTTCATTCACATATTCTTTATAATAGATTACATCTATATATTCCTTATAATGAACTTATATTGATCTGGTAAATAGTGCGTTAAGTTTTCGAACTGCGGCAACTCCGTTAGAAACTATAAACAAAGTTGAATGGACAGTTTATGCTATTGACTTTTTGGCTTATAGATTTATGGTGCCCGACTCGTGGCTTAATGGTAATGTGGGTAGCTGGTGAGCATTAGGACTAAGGTTCAATCCGCTGGTGGCATTGTTGTAGACATTGTTTAAAAAAACAGGGAGACTCGAGGGTGTTTGTGATGTTCAGCATCTTGCCTCGTTAATTAGACTACCTGGTGATAGTTTTCTCCCATACCATAAGGGTAGTTCTCCCTGAACGTCCCCCGGAAGGCACTTCCCTCCTTCTTCAGTGATTCGGAGCCAAGTCAGACATCTTCCAACGGGTGCTCCATCACAACAGTAGCTGTGCCCTTTCCCTAAATCCATGAGTAGACTACTCATGAGGTGTCCGTCTCGAGTTGCAGGACACTGAAGATTAGTCACAACAACAACAATAAATTTATCGTATCGCACATAAAAGTAGGTTGTTTCTATTCTTTTCAAATAGATTTATTCCATGGCTTATATATTTATATGTATGGGCCTGAATGGCCGAGTGGCTGGCTCTGGCGCTCGGTACCACAGGTCCCGGCGGTGCCATGGATGTTTGTAGTGGTTCGGAATCCACTTTAAACCGTAGGTTCCGGCCTCATATGACCGTAGAGCGTTGCGGGGACATTGTTACTCCGCGTCCGTGCCTTATCTTCAAGTTACACGCGCACCCTGGGTAATGCAAAGTGAGTACGTTTGTGCAGCGCTTACCTTAAGGCATCCAAGACCAAGCTGTCTAAGTGTTTGCCAGCTGCATTAGAAAGAGAAAAAATATATATTTATATGCTTATAGATTTATCAGAGTGTCCTTCTGACGAAAACACGTAGAAAAAATGAATTCGTGAACTTCCGGGTTCTTTTAGTTGTTCACAAATGTTGTTAAGTTGTCGGTGGTTCAAAATAAATCAGTTCTCTTTTAATTAATTCTTGACTATTTTATTACACATACTAGGAATAATTGAAACTTTGTACAATATTTACAAATTGATAGTAATACCACACATTTCAATCTCAAATGCCGTAAAAACTTAATCTCTCTCAAAAAACCTCTCACACTTCTAAGATTACCTCTCTTTCTCTTGCTTTCCAAGCGCGCTCTCAAACTCGCACTTCTTTCGCCCAATTAACTTGGCGTCGCAGCGCCCTCTAACGATTCATCTTTTTTTTCCACACCTTCTATTGAGTTTAAGTAGGCGGGAAGGAGGGTGTAAACCTCCCTGTATCTATATATGCTGCTCATCCTAAATTTAAGTGGCGCAATTTAAATTTCGTGTAGAGATATATCTGGGAATGCCAATCTGTAAACATATTTGCCTTTCCAGCCATGAATAATAGCAGCATATTGTAATTTGTAAACAACATCACATTCTCTATTATTCTTAATGCATTTTGAAAAAATATTATAATTATAACACAATAATTATCTGTAAAAGCCTATAATTAAAAACAATCACTTATAGAAATATTCGTTTAAATAAGGAATCAGTAATAAATAAACATAAATATATATAAATTAACATATAAATATAATGAAGTTTCGTAAAATGTAAACTTTTGACAAGGACATTTGGTGAGGAAACTTACTGTTTGTAGTGCAGATAATTCATTCGCAATCATCAACACAAGATGTCAACTTCGAGATAATATGTCTGTTATCTGTTTATTTTAAAATTGACAAATATCTCCTATAACAGAATTTATTTGATTCTTTAGTATCGCTAACTCACGTTCAAGCATGCATAATTTTACATCGAATTGTTTTTAAAATTATTGCATCGCTATTATTACTTTAAAAGGAAACACAGTTTTAAATTACTTTACTACATTTTTTTTCAATTATTGAAAATAATTATCATTGCATAATGTCTCCTGCTATTTTAATGTTAGCTCCTAATATTGGAAATAACTTTTCAGTATCTTGTAGAATGACAAAAAGTAATTTAAATATTATCTGTTCATCTGATTTCAATTTTAAATGCAGTTAAATAATGGAGAAAATATATTTTAAATATAGAAGCGCTAAAAATTTATGGTACGATGTTCGCAATTTGGTAAACAAAAAGACCTAAAAAGCCAATCATTATATAAAATTAATGCTTATCATCAAATACACTTCAATTATAAAATAATTGTTTATATTTAATATATTTCAATCTAGAGAACATGTGAGAAGATAAATTATTGTTAATTACTTAAAAGAAAAAAAAAAATTGTCAGGCAATGAATATTTATTTCTAATATCAATTTATGACTCTGTGTTTACTAAAATGCCAAAGGTTTTATTAGTTGCTTACATTTTGTTTGTTTTATGCTAAAAATGTATATTTAGAAAAAGAATTTAATAATATTATTAAAAATAGGTTTTTCTTTCAATTAATGCCGTTGAATATTTGGTTTAAAATATTCATAAAATATCATCGAGAAATCGTCTAAGGATATTTATGTCTTAAAAAATATTTTAACTATATGTTACGAATTTTCCCGCATTTTATTTAATAATAAACCGAAATTCAGAAATACAAGTTTATAAGGAGAAGTTACTATCAAAACTGAATTGCATTTAAAAATACGTTTCATTTAAAATGTTTGTATTGAAGCAACTTTCCATCTCTTTCATTGAAAATATACTGATTTTTTTCTCTTTGTCAATGTTTTAAACATTAAACTAGCATGACTAAGGAAAGCTCTATTTATGGTTAAGATATGCATCCATAATAGTTATAATTTTTTTTCTTTAAACCTAAATTAATGACATTTTAAATATTAAAAAACATAATTCCTTCTAAGATATAAAAACAACGTAATTCATTCTAAGAATTTCCCCCATTTAATTTAAAATAATATTTAATATGAAAGCATTACGATATCAGTATCAAAGTAAATTTGTTTTCAAAATAATAATTCAAATAATAATTCCAAAATAATTCAATAATAATTTAATAATAATTCAATAATAATTTAATAATAATTCAAATAAAAATTCAATAATAATAAAAAAAATTCAATATAATTATAATTATAATAATTCAAATAATAATTCAATAATAATGAATAATGATTCAATATAATTATAATTCTAAAAAAAAAATTCAAATAGTAAATATTGAAATAATTCCTTCATTGAATTATTTCATTTGTAATTGTGCATTAGTGTTTATACAGTTTCTCACAACCCTATTATTATTTCATTAGCATTTTTAATCATTTTTTCAAACCGATAAGCTACAGTTAAATTATTTTTTTAAAGAGAATCTGATATCAAAATTATATTATTCGAAATAAGTAAAATCTAAAAGAAAAATTCTTATTTCATATTTTACTCTCGTAAAAGCTCGGATGATTTTTTTTTTTTATCAAATGATAGTTATTTTTCACTGATAATTAAAAAACTTTTTTTTGCGTTTATTTATAGCTAAAAAGTTTTAAAAGTATTTGAAGCTGCATTTTTACTAATAACTAAGATATTTTAAATTCAAGAACTTTATTTACTTGGTTTTTTGCCTTGATCCTTAATAATTCAATATAATTCAATTCAATTATAGTAACAGTTCATTATTAAATCACCTTAAAACAAATTGTCCTGTATTCAATAACATTCACGGTTTTTGCATTAATAACACTATGTAATTACAGTAACAGTTCATTATTAAATCACCTTAAAACAAATTGTCCTGTATTCAATAACATGCACGGTTTTTGCATTAATAACACTATGTAATTACAGTAACAGTTCATTATTAAATCACCTTAAAACAAATTGTCCTGTATTCAATAACATGCACGGTTTTTGCATTAATAACACTATGTAATTACAGTAACAGTTCATTATTAAATCACCTTAAAACAAATTGTCCTGTATTCAATAACATGCACGGTTTTTGCATTAATAACACTATGTAATTACAGTAACAGTTCATTATTAAATCACCTTAAAACAAATTGTCCTGTATTCAATAACATGCACGGTTTTTGCATTAATAACACTATGTAATTACAGTAACAGTTCATTATTAAATCACCTTAAAACAAATTGTCCTGTATTCAATAACATGCACGGTTTTTGCATTAATAACACTATGTAATTATGTAAAATCTCTTTATTGACTTAGAAGGTGCAAAAATCACTTCATGGAGATAAATATTTTGAATATAGTGAATATTTATCGCCAAAGGTCTTTTGACTGCATTAGTTTTAAAATAATTTTTTGTTTTTCCTGCAATTTAATTTAATTCTGAAATAATAATGCAATTTAATTCTGAAATGTAAACTTATTAATTACTTAATTGAGTTCATCTATTCAGAAGGCGGCTCTAGAATATATTGTAATCACACTGAACAAAACAGAATTTTATTATAATATAGTACAAAGGGATGCACTCTGTGAAAACAGAAAGAAAACGATTAAATGTTTGTTAATAAGTGGCGTTGCGCCAGTAAATAAGATAGTATTAACATATTTTTTCCTGGAGTTAAATAAATCTATGAAAATTTATTTCATTGTTGTTAAAATTAATACTCGTTATATGAGAAAGTTCTATACTTGGATCTATGTCTAAAACAATACAGGAAAAAAACCAGATAATTTCAAGTGAAACATACTACGTCAACCGAAAAATATAAAATCTAATAATTTTTAATATGTCATCATTTTTTTTTTCTTTCTAATGCAACTGGCAAACACAGACATGGACGTCTTGGATGCCTTAAGGCAAGTGCTGCACAGATGTACTCACTTTGCATTACACAGGGGGCGCGTGTAACTTGAAGATAAGCTACGGACGCGGAGTAACAATGCCCGCGCAACGCTGTACGATCCTATTAGAACGGTAACCTACTTTTAAAGTGGATTCCGAACCACTACAAACAACCATGGCACCGCCGGGACTCGAAACCGAAACCTATGGTACCGAGTGCCGAGCGCTAGCCACTCGGCCATTCAGGCCCCTTAATATGTCATCATGTAACTACGAAAATAAACAAAAATATTATTACGCATGATCCATAAACCATCCATTATTTATAATTTCCCATTCCATACTTTGCACAGAGTTCTAATGCACAAAGCTCTAATGCTTAGAGTTGCATTCCACAGAGTTGTAATGCTTAAAATTGCATTGCTGCATTATGTTGAGTCACACTAAAAATAAAATCACCTAGGCGGCCTTGTAAATAGTGTATTGAGGTTCAGAAATAGGGAACTTTCGTTAAGAACCCGGCGAACAAAGTGTATTTAAATCTCCTCATTTAAACTGTGGATGAGCACGAAAAATCCTCATGCTGGAAAATCCCTTTGAGGTAAAAATACCCCCAAGATAGATCACTTAGTCGTTTGCATAAAATGTAAGTGAGGTGTAGCCCTCCCACGTAATGTACCTCGCTAATTCTATAAAATATACATATTTGCCTTTTGTGTAGTCTCTTTGCCCTTGTGTAGTGAATACCTCCCCTATGTGTACTTGCCTCTTTTGCCTTTGTGTAGTGTAATGACCTCGAATCAAAATGTCCGACATTAAAAAAAATAACATTAAATTTATAAGACAATTACAGTGTTGCAGTTTTAAATGGTTTTAATTATTATTATGTTATATATTTTATTTCTTAATTACAATTATTGTCTAGTAAATTGTACGGTTTTATATTATCATATTTACACTTAAAGTTTTTCAAAATAAGATTGCATTTTTATATAACATAGTAATATTTCAGCCCATAGAACCGGAAAAAAAAAAATAGTTGAAAATGTGTGAGAAAAATAATATCTGAAATCATGTGAAGCAAGAAAGAATGACACAAAAAAATTATTTTACTCAAATATAATATATTTCTTTACAGGTGTAGGAAAAACAAGTTTTGTGATTCGTTTTGCTGATTCAAAGTTTCAAAGTAAGTGTAATTCGATTTAATACAGTATATCCTTTTCCACCTTGCAAAATTTTGAAAAATATTTGCCTTTACAACATGGAAATCTATCGTTTGATTTGTCAATCCCTTTCAATCGATTAATAAAATAAACGATGATGATTAACGGTAGGAATTGTTTTTTTAGTGAAACAAATTAAGTTTTTAAATAATTCTAAATTGGTTTCGGTAATTATTTCATTTATCTTATTTAATATTTTTGCTTTTAAAAATAAACTTTATGTTGCATAAATAAAAGATGAAACACTTTTCATGCAATATAAACTATTGCAATGTATTCGAATTCACCAAAATAGTGAATTAAATATGGAAGAAAGAAAATAAGCGCACAAAAAGGTTTTTCGAGAACTTTAATAATTATATTTAGTCAGTAATAAATTAAATAAAATTACCGATTGTTATATTTAACCTGAGTATGTGTTTAAAATACTTTCATTTTTATAATTACTGTCGAAGCTTCTTAATGGAATATCCAGCATATTAAATTTCAAAACTAACATGGAGAAAGTACTTCTTATATAGGAAAACTTTCAGCTTCCCTTAGGGCCTTTACATGCTTTGGATTGGTCTTTTAGAAAGTTTTATGTTATTATGAGAGTTTCATCATGAACGATCAATCTGACAGTAACCATCATCAATGGCGCAACGGCCCCTCCTATGGGGTCTTTGCGCCCTCAGGCCAATATATATCTGCCTACTGGCAGATTTCGAGACAGAAGATGTTTTCTTTTACCGGGATAGGGTTGTCAGCCCGACGTCCAAGGCTCTAGCTTGGTCACACAGTCATATTAGACAGGGATTTACAGTTTAAAGTGGATTCCTAAACAGATGGACAAATCCATTCCTTTGAAATCATTGATTTTCAGTTTTTCATGCAATTGTATGAAAATCATGCAATTTCAATCCATGTATTTCATGCAATTGTATGCAAATCCAATTATATGAAGAATTATACCTCCAACATTAATGATATCATTTTCCTCTCATATATTACAAAATGCTCGATTTTTAAACTGCTTGGATTTGCAAAAACTCAGTCAATGGATGGTTGTCATGCACAGTCAATACTCCTATTTCTCGGTTTTAATTTTTGCATCGGCGCCTGATGGCCGAGTGGTTAGTGTTCTGGAGGAGTTTCGAGTCCCGGCAGTGCCATGGATGCTTGTAGTGGTTCGGAATATCACTTTAAACCGTAGGTCTGTCTAATATGACTATAGCAAGTAGGGCTGACAACCGTACGCCGTGAAAAAGAAAACGTTTCCTGTCTCGAAATCTGATAGCAGGTAGACGGTCTTGGTCTGGACCAAGGCTCCATGTAGAAATAAGGATCGTACAGGATTAAAGTGGATTCCTAAACAGTCACTCGGCCATCAGGTCCCTGACAACGATAATCAACGATATACATTACGTATCAAATTATCAAAAAAGAGGTAAATAGAGGTAGCGAAGGAGGTAAAAAGAGGTATGAAGACTGAAGCAAAATTTCTTATTGTTAAAGAAATGAATGGATTATTCTAGATTAGACTTGTAACGAATGAGGCGACGATAAAAAATCAGACAATTCAAGTACTGAGCATACATGACAATTACCCATTGACGGAATTTGTTGAACATGTATAATTTCAATATTACTTAATAGTCTATTAAACGTTTAATTTTCAGTATATGAGAGAAACATGAAGTTTTTGATGTTGATATGCATAATTCTTCAAGTAGTTGAACTTCTGAACCACAGAAAAAAAAAGGTTTGACAGTTTGTTGAGTTTTTAGGTTTATTAATGAAACTTTTTGTGAATGAAGGATGACTGGTGTTTTGAGCCGACGAAGAATTTTCACAGGTTGTGACTAATGGGGAAGTAATATATTTATTAATTTGCTGAGAAATTAGGCTTGAAAGGATGATTAAAAATTAGCAAAATAGGATTAGAGAAATTATTAATGCTAAAAATTAAGACTGTCTTTTGTGAAATAATTTGCTGTAATTAAAATAAAACATGCATAGAGAGTGCTGCGAAAATTCTTTTCCTCATTGGCCCAACAGCCACATGGTGGACCAAGACCGTCTGCCTGCTATCAGATTTCGAGACAGGAAAAGTTTTCTTTTCACGGCGTACGGTTGTCAGCCCTACGTGCTACAGTCATATTAGACAGACCTACGGTTTAAAGTGATATTCGAACCACTACAAGCATCCATGGCACTGCCGGGACTCGAAACTTCTCCAGAACACTAACCACTCGGCCATCAGGCGCCGATGCAAAAATTAAATCCGAGAAATAGGAGTATTGACTGTGTATGACAACCATCCATTGACTGAGTTTTTGCAAATCTAAGCAGTTTAAAAATCGAGCATTTTGTAATATATGAGAGGAAAATGATATCATTAATGTTGGAGGTATATTTCTTCAACTAATTGGACTTCATACATCAGAAATGTAAAGTTGGGTAGTTTGTTGAGTTTTGATTTTATTCTTAAAGATAATTTTCAATGAAGAATTACTGATACTTTGAGTTGTTGAAGAATTTTCACTGGTTTTTTTTTTATGTATAACTAAAATTATATTCGAGTTAAAGTTATACCTGACGCTAGGGAGGTAAAAATTAAATTTTGAGGAGATTGCAAAAATGCTAGTGGTTGCTAAAAATAAAAATGAATTCTTGACCGTTATGTTAAGAATTATGAAAAATGAAAGAATATTGAAAAAATAAGAATGTAAAAAACTAAATTATTGAACCGTGGCGCAACAACTGGAAATAAGAAAAAAATATATATAAGAACATAAATAATCAATATATAATTCTTAAAATAATTTCCAGATGTTTACGAAAGTACAGTGGGAGTCGACTGCAAGAAAGTGCAAGTTACTATTGAAGACAAGCAAGTAGATCTACAAATATGGGACACAGCTGGACAAGAAAGATTTAAGAGTATAGTAAACAGGTCAGGCATGTCTTTATGTTTTCTCTTGCATACAACCAACTTTAAAAAGAATTTTAAAACTTATAAAATATGTAGTTTATAAATTTGTACAGTGATAAATACAATTGATGTAATTTTGAAAATCAACAATCAATAGTTATACACTCAAGAGCCAAAACATTATGACCACCCCTACATTTTGCAATGAACTCACCTGGATGACGTGGAAGGCACGTGATTAGGTGGAAGTGGTATTTAACTGGTATTAATCCATGCCAAGGCGGGTTGAAGATGTGCTGCGCGCCGAAGGTGGGCCAACTCGTTATTGACAGGTGGTCATAATGTTTTGGCTCTTGAGTGTAAATTAATGACAATATATTAATTATAAACCACAAAATTGTGTTTAAGTTAACATAATCAACAGTATCACAATTTAAATATTAATTTAGAATACAAAAGATATGTAAGTTATAATATTTACACGACATGATATGTTTTCACCTTACTTTACTTATGCAACATCACATGCCCAAGGTTATAATTAAAGAGTGTCGATGGTAGATTAAATAAATAAACAAAATAAATGAATAGCAGGAATGCACTAAATAATACAATAATAGATAAAACAACAGGTAGAAACACAATGGCACAAATAAAAATTTGGTGAATATTGAGGGTGTTTTTTTCCCCCTCGAGGATTGGGTCGTATTCACCATTTCCCTGCGAGCATCCCAATACAAACTAGCCTTGAAGAAGGCATATCGTATGGGTTGCACCGACGAACGCTGTTACTCATTTAGCACTACACAGGGGCACATGTAGCTTGAAGATATGCTGCGGACGCGAGTAACACTACCCCAAAATCAAAATGTTGATGAACATATGAAGGAGTCTAATCAATTCAATTAATAAATGTTGCTGAGGATATGAAAATAAGAATATAAAATCTAATTTACATATTATTATGTTATAACTAAACACTTACCCTACTTATTTGTCGTAGATTTTTCGCTCAGCCGATGGAGCAATCATCATGTATGATGTCACCAAGAAAGAGACATTTGACGAAATTCCGTGGTGGGTTAAAGAGACAAGAGAACATTTGTCTGGCATCCCCATATTTCTCGGTGAGCAATTTGTAATCACTGCTTAAATATACGTTGTTTATTTAAAAGTTAATTATGTTAGATACAAAATTGAAAAAATATTAACTTAAAACAGGTGGTTATATCTTATACGATTACTATTTTTTTCCCTTTATTTCATTTATTGTAGAAAATGGTAACAAAAGAGTAATACATCTGAGAACAAAATAGCAGCTTAAAATCTATGTTGTCCCAAAACATAATATACAATTGTAATTCTTGTTTATTATATTGGTATCCAATTGCATAATTTTAATACACAAACTTTATATAGTACATTTATATCCTTGTTTCTAAATCCGTATAATTTACCTATTAATATCAATGGAATCTTTTTTAAAAGCTAGCTAACGCTTTAATTTAGTTCCAAAATATTACGAAAATATCAGGCAGTTTAATTTTCAAGTAGTTCAAACCATTCCATAAAGATTTATCATAAGAATAGCAGTAATAAATTGTATAGGCCTGAATGTTGTGTTGTCGTATTCCCTGAAGAGTGCAAGGGAATCAAATATCATGGTGCTCCCGAATAATATTGGCTATGTTGATTGCCAGCTCGGAGTATAAATCCTCTTCCGAGGGATGGTCCAGACAAGGCATGGCGGCTACAACAGCTGGACGATCAAAGACATGATGAGAAGTAAGCTCGTCATCAGGACAGATGCCACATTCTTGGTATTTTTTAACGCCAAGCAGAAATTTTCTTATTTTTGTGGTACTTCAGGCTTAATCTTGGGAGATTAGCAGCTATTTTTCTGTCGACATTTAGTTATGTAATTTGGTATTTAGTTTTGATCTTAGAAGAAATCATAAGTTTAAATTTTTGCCAAGGCTTTTGCAACTGCAAGGGAAATCGGAATGGCAGTCTGATCCAAATTTCTGGCATTCTTCGCCAAAGAATCTGCAATTTCGTTAAAATCCACACTAGCAGGGATCCATTGTAAGATACACATTCTGTGCAAGCACAGGATTTGTCATAAAAGAGATATAATGTTCAAGATCATACTTGAGAAACCTTTATTAAGAACCTGTAAGGCAGACCTTCAGTCAGTGAAGATAGTAAATGCATTCATTGTGATGAAGGTAGACTCAGGTAGGCCTTAAGTGTCTTTTGAATGGCCAGAACCAGGCCATATACACTCAAGAGCAAAACATTATGACCACCTGTCAATAACGAGTTGGTCCACCTTTTGGCGCGCAACACAGCTTCAACCCGCCTTGGCATGGATGCCACAAGTCCTTGGTAGATGGCCGGAGACAGATTGTACCAGATGTTTAAGCAACGGTCACGGAAATCCGAGATATTGCGAATTGGTGGTCTTTGAACAGCAGTACCAGGACATCCCAAATGTGTTCTATCGGATTGAGATCCGGGGAGTTAGGCGGCAGGACATTAACTGGAATTCAGCATCATGTTCCTGGAACCACTCCAACACAATTTTAGCCTTGTGACAATTGGCGTTGTCCTGTTGGAACAGTCCCTTTCCCTCTGGAAAAACAGAGGCCATGTAAGGGTGCAACTGGTCCGCAATGATGTTCAGATACCCTGTAGCATTCATGGTCTGCTCTACCACAACCACGGGTATCAGAGACGCCCAAGAGAACGTCCCCCAAAGCATAATACCGCCACCACCGGCCTGTGTATGACGTACTGTACATTGAGAAGCAACTGTTCGCCTGGAAGACGGCGTATCCTGACACGGCCATCGGCGTGGTGAATGACAAACCGTGATTCATCTGACTAGGCAACTCTCTCCCACTGAGCTATGGACCTGTCACGATGTTCCCGGGCCCAGTGCAGGCGCAGTTGGCGATGACGCTTGGTCAGCAAAGGCACACGAGTGGGACGTTTGCTGCTTAGCCCCATATCTAACAGTGTCCGCTGAACAGTATGCTCCGATACTATTCTACTTGGCCCTGCATTGTATTGGGCTGTCAGCTGAGCCACTGTCTGGCTCGGTTTTGCTTCACCATGCGAGACAGTCTCCGACGACCTTTTTCTTTGATAGCGCGTGGACGTCCAACACCACGTCGTCTACTGCTGGTTTCACCGTCATTCATCCACTTTGCATAAGTACTAACAACTGTAGATCGCGAACAACCCACGAGTCGTGCAGTTTCGGAAATACTTGTTCCGAGCCTTCGAGCCATTACAGTCTGCCCTCTATCAAAGTCGCCTAGATCCGCAGCCTTTCCCATCACACACAGAAGTAAGTGAAAGAATGATTCTTCAGACTCTCCAGCAGCAGTTAAATACCACTTCCACCTGATCACGTGTCTTCTACGTCATCCAGGCGAGTTCATTGCAAAATGTAGGGGTGGTCATAATGTTTTGGCTCTTGAGTGTGTGTATATATATATATTCATTTGTTTATATTTTTGATTTGATATTCATTTATCATGTACCAAATTAATGTAATTTTGATAAAAGTAAAAACAAATCCAAAAATATTTTGAGAATATAATGTATGGTTGTTTTTTGTTCCTTTTTATTTAATAAGGACAGTTGGTAACAAAAATGATGATGGAAGCCAACCTGAAGTATTAGAAGAACTTGCCCAAGATTTAGCAGAAGAAAACAGGTTGTATTTATACCACACGAGTGCCAAAGACAACTTAAATGTTTCAGAGGTATTTGGCAATGATTTATTTATTTAAAAAATTATTTATAAAATAAAATTTATCTTATAGCACAGTAATAAATTCATGTAGAATATTAGTGTTAGCTAGTATTATATTTTAATACATATTTTTATCACTTTTATCTCACAAATAATAAGTATTCACCGTTGGAAAAAAATAGCAATAAATTTCTAATTAAACAGAAAGTTGGCAGGTGCATACTAGACAACATATGCTTTGAAGCAAAAACTTATTTTATGCCGTTATAAAATCAAATACTAAAATTGCATATTTGCATCGTATTTGAGAGTTTCAAGTAGTTTTTATGTTAGTAAAAAATTCTCAATGGAAATTTTAAAGGATTTGTGTAAGTCAAATTTATTATCAAATATCAGTATTTAGTATCAGTATCAGTATTTAGTATTTAGTATCAGTATTTATCACTAGTAGTATATCAGTATTTATGTATCAAATCTATTTATTGTTTTCTGCCTGCTAATCACAAAGTTACAACCTCTAAAAGAAATTTATTTATTTGCTTCCTAACCTGTCGTATTCCGTATACATATTGAATTCCATATTAACACTTAAAAACTAGTTTTTAACGAAACAAAATCATTTAAAGCAACACATTTCACAATAAATACAAAGTCATATTTTTTTTTTTTTCAGGTTTTTAATGATCTTGCGATTATGATGTTAGCTGACAGGAAAAAAGCGCAAGAACCAGACGAAAGCACCAAATTATGCGAAAGAAGTATTGATTCTGCGTATGATGTCCGAAAAGTGTACCTCACTGCAGACCCTAAACCATCGAAGAAAAGCTGTTGCAGTTATTTTGAATCACCAGATACTAAAGCACACGTTATTTGAGTAACTGAACATTCGTTAATCACGCCATCTAGCCCGACAGCCAAATATGATTGTAGTCGATAAAAAAATATCATCATTCTTTGATTACATTTTCACTGTTTCGATATCATGTAATTAAAATTTCATTTTGTTTCACAATACAATGAATTGTACTGTAATAAAATTATTTCATCTCAAGGAAACTGTTATTGCATTTTTAAAAGACAAACCTAAATGTTTCGAATTACACATTTCAATTTATAGAATTAAAACTGGTTTATTTTTTATCTAAAACAGAAAAAAATTAAGCTTGCAAAGAGGGAAAAAATACATTATGATTCTTCGGATATTATTTATCTAACTGGTCAATTACGTATCAGTTCTTCATTTTTTTTTTAAATTTTATGTAACTGAATAATTTTTTTTTTGATAAATCCATTAAATTTTTATCAGAACTTTTATGATTATCACTTTTTTTTGTGTCATACTTTTTTAAAATATAAATTATTTTTAAGCATTCTTTATAGTGATATGTTTTATAAAGTTTCCTTTATTTATTATAATAAAAAAAATAAGTTATTTCCAATGTAAAATTTTTAAAAAGATTGAAAATCACTAAAAATTGCGGTTTTATTCTAATTTTAAGTTAACATTTTAAATGCTTCTGTAATATGTAAACTTAATTAAAACACAAGTTAAACAACTTAAAATAACATAATTAAAATGTTTAGATATAAAATAATCAAGTATAATTCTTCTTCAATGGTCGACAGCCCCATGCTAGGACAAAACCTTCTGTCTACTGGCAGATTCAAAAACATGAGGTGTTGCTTTTCTTTTAGGTAGGGTTGTTAGCCCTAAGCCCAATAACCGAGAATAATTTTCAATAACAGCTTCGAAATCGAGTTGAAGGAAATGAGTTTGAAGTGACTCGTTTGAAAAAAAGAGCTCACACGAATATATTAGAGGGAGTTTCTCATGGTGGGGGGAGGTCCATACAATCCTTCCCTTGAGAACATATCCGGCGAATATCAATAACGCAAAATGAACCAGAAGGTCCACGATAAATAAAAAAATATTATATAAGATAGTAAGGAAATAAATTATTACTAAAATGTAAAACTAGTGGAAGATTATTTTATTAATTTTAAAAATTTACTATGCTTTACAGTCGGAAAAAAAAAAGTAACATTACAATATTAATAAAAGATACTATCAGGACATAACGGGCGTATGACATCGGAGATCTATGATCATTGTGTGATATCATAATCAATAATTGAGTTCTTTGTTTTTAATCAGGCAGCGCGTAATCTGAAAGTGAACCCAACTTTCTGGGTAACACTGCACAGAAGGTGTTGTACCTAAATTTCATTTTGAGAACATTGCATGCAGTGCGTGTTTTATTATATACAGGGAAACCATAAAAATATACTGTATTAAAGAAAAGTCAGATGTGTCTTTCACAGTATAATTAATGGTGTGTTTGTTCAATTCAACAACCCACTGAAGAAACTACATTTATAATTAATAAAAACTTTTTTTAGCTATAAAAAATTTATTGGTGTAAATAGAAATGGCTACAAATGATCTCACATTTGATTTAAGGATCATAATACTGGGTGATGCAAGTAAGTAGATTAAATACATTTTATATAATTTTATATATCATATATATTTTCTTATTACATGCACATTAAATATATATAAATGTAAAATTTTAGTTAAGAGGTTTATATGAATGAAAAATTTGGTAAATCATCGTAAATTAGTATATGAAAATAAATTAACTTAAATATTTAAAAAGTTAAGTAATTAAAAATGTTTGAAAGTTGTTTGTTTTATACCAGAATTTAAATAAAGTTTTTGAGTAGATTCTTAAACCAAAATTTTAATGCATAACCCTATTTTAATTAAATTTTAATATTTGTTTTATTATAATTCTACATCATATTTCTATCAATGATTTTTAAATTTTTCTACATCATCAATAAATTATCATTTTTAAAAAGATTATTGTATTATTTTCAATTACACTTCTGAAATTAAAAAAAAATTGTGATATCAGTTTTTGTTTCGAACTATTTTTAAAAAGAAATAATATAAAATAATTAAATATTTTTAATGTTTTTAATTCTTTATTTTCACACTGATTCTTTCATTTTTAAAGATATAGGAGAAAAAAATCAAAACTCAAAATATCACTTATTTTTTTTTTTTTTTAATTTTGGTCAATGAGTTGGATAATTTAGGATTAAAGATATTATGAATGTTATTTTTCCACCTTCTGATTATAATGGAAAATCATGTTAATATTTAGAAAAATGTTTAATAGAAGACATCTAAAAATTTGTATATTTAACAATATATTTAGTTTTATTTAGTGATTTTATAATTGAAAACATTTTTCAAATTGATACAAATATTTAATAGCCTTGCATCAAAGTTCCTTTTTTAATGCAAACAAATAACTTTTTTCTCAAAAAATTGAAGGTCGCTTAATTTCTATTATATTTTAAATTGTTATTTAACTAAATATAATGTTCTTTTTATAAATACATTTTGATTTTAGAATTTTTTTTCATTTTCGCCAATAGTTTATTTAGTTTATCCATAGATAAAATAATCCTTAAAAGGGGTTTTGAATTTTTTTGTTTTTTTTTTTTAACTCCTTTAAGAAATTAAACAATTAAAAATCAGTTATGGATGTAATAAAATACTAACTATGAAAAATACATCTGTATAAATTTGTTCAAGTATGGTACATAAAAATGGTAAAATAATAATCATTTTCTTAGATTTAAACCAAAAGAAATTTATACTTCAATAATTTAATGGATATCTTTTTGATTTTAATAAAACTTGAATAAACTGCCAGGAAAATGGTTTTTAGGCAAGAAAATATGCAAATATAAAATAATAAATTTTATCAAAATCAAATCAAATCTTAATTTATAATCTTATAAATCGTAAGAAATAAATATAAAATTTATCACAAACATTATTTTTATTTGTAGTTGAAATATATTTTGGAGTAAAAACTTTTGTTTGAAATATATTTTGAAAAAATTCTCTTAGCGAATAACCCAGAATATTAACAGATTTGCCCACAGAATTTTATAAGAAAGAAGAAATATTGGCGATTATATCTCTATAATTATTATTCTTAAAAACATCAAAATGTTTCAGAAGATAAAAATTGTTATTTCGTAATTCAAACTTATTTTAAAAAGCAAGGTATAAAAATATTTTAATTTCCAAGTAAGCAACATTATTTTCTGAAAAAAAAAAAACTATCATTAGTTTTGTAAAGAAAGAAGAAATCAAATGTGCATTCAAAAAAGGTATACACTATTGCTAATGCATCTAGATTGAAAAGAAAAATCTAGAAGAAATCAACAACAAGCAGAATCAATAGCAAGCACTGATCTAGAAGAAATCAATAACAAGCACTGATCTAGAAGAAATCAATAGCAAGCACTGATCTAGAAGAAAACAATAAGAAGCACTGATCTAGAAGAAATCACTAAGAAAACTGATCTAGAAGAAATCAATAGCCAACACCAACAAAATCGTAATAACAAAATCAATAACAAAACAATAACAAAAATAACAAAACCGTAAATACATTAGTGGTGGCAATAAACAGAACAATAAACAAAATTTTGTAGCTTAAAAATAACAAACATGAATTATTTTCCAAGGCATGTGCTGAACACAGAAATATTTGTTTATTAAAATCACTTAGTAAGAAATAAAATAAAATTCTAATCGATTCTTGATAAAGCATGATATTTATCTACAATATTGCAACAAAGAATCTACGATAACGATTGTAATAAGATTTACAAATCTGATTCCTCAATGCAAAAAAAAAAAAAAAAATTACAACAAGGTTTCTAATTGCAAAAAAAGGTTTTCACATGCACATAAGAAAAGTGAAACATAAGAAAAGTTGTAAAAAAATTAAAAATTCAATCACTAAACAATCACGTAAATATTTTAGGTTCAGCATTTACAAAAGAAATTAAATTCCTCTTTCTGAAAGACTTTCAGAGAGTATAACTGTACCAAGACAAGATCATCATTCGTAATCCAAAATTTGCCGTTACATTCTTCAAACAAATTATGACAGATACACATAAATCTGTACATTGTAAAGATTACTGAAATGCCACCTTTGGACTATCGTGCATTGGCAGGAGGAAAAGGGTTCTTTTTGCAAATAAATTTACCACGATTTAGAAAATAATTATAGAATAGATCTCGGTATCCTATAAAATCTTATGAAAAACATCTAGGAAAAGACCATTATATCAAATATTTAAGATAGCCACATTTTTTAATAGATTTTCTTGAAAATCATTCTTTAAATGTGTTAATATCTCTGCACTTGACGGAACTATTTTCCAATTTAATAAAGAAACATTTAAAATGCTTTTTATGGATAATGTCTGCCCTTTGGATTATTTTTAGAAATTCATTTTCATTTTGTGTATTAATTCAATTAATTCGTTTTTTTAATTGAATATTTATAATACTTTTTATTAAATAATAATAATTTAAAATATTTTATGACAGCTTTTCTCAGTTAACAAATTAAATAATTACCAGTTGCCATTAAATATTTAGTTTTTATGATTAATAATATTTATTTTACAGCGGTTGGAAAAAGCTGTGTATTTCAACGTTATGCAGATGACCATTTTCCATTTTTCCAGGTATTAATTAAAATAATAACCATTTCTATTGATATTTAAAATTACTTAGTTCTCAATAAAAATTTAAAAACATCTTTTTAATTTTCAATCAGTTAGTGCTAGATATTGACAATCATTTTTTTAATATTTTATTTTTTAATTATTTTTATGTTGTATTATAAAATTTATTATGTGATTTTTATACATACACAATTGTTAATACAATATAACATTGTTAATACAATATCTACAAAGTCAAATATAAAAATAGATATGTTTGATTTTAAGAACGTGTGTCTTTTTTTATCCATATGATATTATTTTCAGATACCGTTGCTCCAACAATTCCCTTAGATTACAGGCACCTTTACCGTGAATTTCGAAATCATGTGACAAAACTCGTGATTTGGGACACATCAGGCCAGGAAAAATATAAGCTTATTACAAAACAGTAAGTAATAAGTTAACGTTATTAATTATTTATATGGATTTGTACTTTAATATGATTTATTGGGATTTGTACTTAATTGTTATCTTTAATAATAACAAATATTCAAAAATGGAAGATATTTTATTGGAGAATTAGTTAAGTTAAAAAATTTAATTACCATCTTTGAATGTGAGGCTGTCCAGATATTAGACCTTTGCGTCAAACACATGGACAGAAAAACCCATCGAAAAACAAGTGGATTGAATACGATTGCCCAAGTTGACCCCAGATGGTAGTTGAATAAATAAAAATACTGTCTTTAACCACATGCTTCAGGTTTTCAAATCCTAGTGTTGGCATGGATGCGTGTTAGTGGTTCA
This sequence comes from Caerostris extrusa, assembly GCA_021605095.1. Classification (NCBI taxonomy): domain Eukaryota; kingdom Metazoa; phylum Arthropoda; class Arachnida; order Araneae; family Araneidae; genus Caerostris; species Caerostris extrusa. The sequence goes on along the minus strand of BPLR01004850.1, from coordinate 33,696 downwards.
GAATCAGCATTAAACTGTAGGTACCGGTCTAATTAGCCTAAACTGTGCAAACTAAAAACCTTAGAGCGACAAACCAAACTAAACAAATGTTTTTGAATGCCGTAGATGAGAGTTTAAGTATCGAATAATTGATTACTAAGAACAGCCGTTAATTATTGTTGTGGATATTTAACTTAGTCCATGCCTTTTAATACAGTGACTAAATTTTTCTTCACGTACGGACTATGGTTATTACACTTTGGTATATGTATTCTTCTAACTTGTGAGCGTGGCTAATGTTCTTGCATAATGACTTTCTACTTCAGAAATTGTCTTTGGTTAAAGAGTTTTGATATATTCCTACGACTATTGAATATTGTTAACGCTCTTTTTAATTTAGTAGCTAACATTTGCTTTTTTGAATTAAAAAAATAATGTGAACGATTACACAATCACTAAGACCAATTCCTATTGTATTTTTTTTTTTAAATATTTTTAACGACATGAGAAATTATGAAATTGCATATAATATTGATTTTACATTATGACTCTAAGTCTAAAAATATATCTTTGCAATTGATAAAAATTTATGACTGAACTTCTTTTTTTTTTTATTATTTATTGTTCAAAATACATTTATTTTAAAATTAATAAAAACATTGCAATAACCAATACTTAATTGATTAAAAATATGAAACTTGATGTTATATATTAATGACTTAATTTTCCGCAAAACTTACCCAAATAAAATATATTATGTTGTTGACTTACTCAAAAAAGTCATGTTAAAGGTACACCAGAGGAAAATTATGATATCAAATGTTATCGATATCTATTTGAGGAGAACTATTATAATTCGTGAAATATGATACACGAAATTTTTCTCATTACTAGCCATAAGGAATCTGCCATAATCGTGAAAGTTTACAAAAATATTCCTTAGCATAATATAGTTCTTAAAATACATATTTTCTAAATTCGAATTTATTAAAACTTCACACAATGTTAAACAGACAAATAGATTGATAAAATGATATTGTTGTCAACAATGATTTGTCCATTTTCCTCTTTCATACTTGTGAAAGAACAAACAAATAACAAGTATCTTCTTGTAATATTAATTTTTATCATATATTCATATTTTATTTATTACATTTTATTTTATTTTTTATATTTTTTTATTTTATTTATAATTTATTTCTTATATTTTATTTATTCAGATTTTATTTTATTTATATTTTTAAGCAAAAAAAAATAATTTTAAATATAATTTCAATGAAAAATAAAACAGAGGTTTATCCATACAATTCACGTAGGTAAACTATTCTGAATTAAATACGCATAATTAGTTACGAGAATTGTTTCTTCATTGTGAATTCAATTCTTAGAATTAATTGTTTTTAACATACTGAAGGATTTAAAAATGAATACAAAGTGGATAATGAATAAATTATTGAATAAATGAATATAGGATAAAATTAATGAATAAAGAATGAAATTAATAATAAAGGATAAAATGAATTTTATCAGATAATGCATTTATGATATAGATTCATTTTTATTAATTAATTCAATGTCTGAAAATGAATTATTCTTTAGAGAACAATTTCATTTTTTTATCTTTTTTATATACCAAATTAAATTGCAGATTTAATCAGAATTATTAAATTAATGAAATTAAAAAAAAATTCTTTTTATTTTAGTTTCTATCGCTTAGCACACGCAGCTTTAGTAGTGTACGATGTGACACAGAAAGACACTCTGTATGCTTTACCTAAATGGATTGCAGAACTGAAACATATTTGTGGAGAAATTCCTACAGTCATTGGTGCAAAAATTATTATTTATATGACTTTGTTTAAAGGATCTCTTTTTTAATTTGTATGACAAATACTTTTAATATTTTATTGTATTTCCATTTTTTTTTTTGGTTGGTGACTAAAATGTACTAAATTTTTACCAATATCTATATCAAGATTAATTTACTCACATATAAACCTGCGATATCTATTCTTTAGGTAATAAAAGTAGTTTATAAAAACTTTTTAGTATACATTTATTTAAACATTAATTAAATTTGTGATGTTTTTTTTTTTCGGCTGTTTACTTGGACTGATTTATTTTAAGTCATCAGTTTTCAATTAAGATGCATATAACATCTTCGCAAATGTTCCTTTTATTTTTATAGTAACGTATAATAAACAAAATATAGAAATAGTTACAAAAAGAGTATATAAACTATATATAAAAAAGTTATTAAAACTACTAACTTGGCAACGCACTAATAACACACTTGGCAACGAAAATGTTGATAAGGTTTCTATTCTAAAATTCCTAATTTGGCAGAACGCTAAATTGTGGATGGTCATGGGATGGTATAAGTTTTTTCTATAATCCATTCAGGTGATTCTTACTGATAGAAGATGTTTCTCATGTTGATTAATGTGCCTCCTTCTGTTAATACAACGAGAATTGACTGCTTATAGTTCGCATAGCACTTGTGTAAATAAAATGGCTGCCCAAAATGTCAGTTCTTTCTTTTTATTTAAAAAATACATTTTTAACTATCCTCAATAATATATATTAACAATCCTCAATCAAATAAGCCATAAATAGTGACATACAGCAACTATTTAGAAGCTCATTTTGGACCACGTGTTTCCCTGAAATTATTGTACCAAAATTCTCATATAAAATATGACAGCCAAAAAAGGACCACCATAAAAGTGCTACGTTGATAACAAGTCATACGAAAATTTTAACTTCATACAAATGTTCTGCCTAATAGATCATGTCCCGCTACGAGACAAAAAGCAGTTACTATGGAGTCATGCGGAGAGCTCATGAATCTATTGCATCTGGCTGTTTTTTAAAAATAATTTTACATGTTTTTTGTATTGAGTAGGGGCACAAGAGTCCATCGTTAAACGACAGCAGTGGTACTCGTTTTAAAAAAAAGTTTCTACAAAAATTAGCTAGCTAAAACAGCTAGTTAATAAAAAAAGTTAACTTTAGAGTCACTATAAATATATTCAAAAGCTGTCAATTGTATAGTGAACATTTTGAATTTCAGAAGTCATCTTCTTTGCCAGTTAATTTTATTTCTTGATTGAAATAGCTGTTGTATTGTGAGTATAAAAGATCACTTGTTTTTATTTCTCTAGTTGGAAACAAATTTGACACCAAATCCAAAGATAAAATATCCGAAGAAGATATCGCATCGTTTATAGAAGAATTAGGATTTTCCGATAGGCATTACTTGACAAGTGCTTTCACAGGGGAAAATGTTGACAAGGTAAGCATATTTTATATTAAAGTTTTTGTTTACAATTTTGCTAAATGTATTCGTAATAAAATTGTAGAACTTCAGAACCGACACATAAATATCCATTCAATCACTTTCAGCAACTCAAATACACTATTGAATATTTATCTTTATATAGTATATATAATTCTTCTGTACGTTCTGGACTCCTCCCTAAACGGCTGGACCGATTTTGATGAAATTTTTTGTGGGTGTTTGAGTGGGTTCCTGGATGGTTTAGAGTCACAAATAAACCCGACAGGAGGTGCTGCAATCGATATAATTCTTCTGTACGTGTGTTTGCCACTGTAACTCCTAAACAGCTTGACCGATTTTGATGAATTTTTTTGTGTGTGTTGAAGTGGGTCCCTGGATGGTTTTGATTCTCAATTGGACCCGGCAGGTGGCGCTGCAATCGGTTCCTTCTGTACGTGTGTTTGTTACTGAACTCCTGCTAAACGGTTTGACCAATTTTGATGAAATTTTTTGTGTGTGTTTGAGAAAACATGGAGAATGTTTTTATGCTATCCCCTTTGTTGTGGTCACCACCAGATAGTGCAGATTATCTGCTTCTATACCGTTCAACCAATAAGTATGAATATTGGTAATAATCTATATTCGAGTATGGAAAAATAGGTTCGGCAATATGTTATCTGCCACCTTCTTCAGCATTTTAACTTATATACCGTTCAAACGATATCCATGAAAATCATTCAGTTGAGTTTTTTAGTTTTGTAATAATATGTATAGTATGTATAATATTAATGGGTATTTAAGAAAGTTAAAAAAAAATATTAAGTATGTGATTTCTATGCATTAAAAATAACTTGTTTTTCTTCAATTTATTTTAATATTTGTAAAAAAAAGGTTAAGTTTAAGAATTATATTATTTAATACAATTTTTTTTATTTTCAGGCTTTTACAGCATTAATAGAAATTTTGATGGATGACATGAAAATAATCTCTGACTCAGACGAAATAAAGATAGATTTGAGTAACAGAAACAGACGAAAGAATTGTGCGTGTTAGAGCTCTGGACATTTTTGACATTAAGATCTGCTTTACAAAGTATGAAACTAGAACAAATAAACAATAAACGACTTCTTCAGACATTTTACAAATATCTTCATAAACGGAAGAACAATTAAAAAATAAAATGAACTGTGAACAAAACTAATTATATTTATTTAAAAGAGAACTGCTCGGTTTAAATATTTATTGAAAAGTATAATTCAATAAATAAGCTCCTTTTATACATAAAAATTTAATATTTATTTCAATAAAATTTGAATAACTTCTTGTTTCTATTGGTTCATTTTTATAATTTTTTTTTTATATTTCAGATAACAATTTGTCACTTTTATACAATCGAATAAGATTTCCTGATATCCCAATAGATCTAAGTGTTTTGATATTCACATTATTTGAGTAAACCATTGTTTTAATATACAATGGCACTTCCAGAGATTTATGTTCTTCTTCTTACTTTTGCAATGTCTATGACAGCACCATTCACCAGTTTGCATTCCCAAACTCCATCTGCATACACTTCGATTTTTTCATTATGGTCATTGAAGCTATATCTAGTCATGAGTCCTCTTCCTTCAAGTTGAGCAACCACTGTTAATCTTTTCAAAATGTCTTCTTCTGTATATGAAACCTTTATGGCACCTTTCACAATGCTACTTTTGATATAGCTCATGCCTGAAAAAGCTTCTGTTTGTAACAAACTTTCACATTTCAAAATATTACCATTAGGCAAGACAATGTTTTTTGACTTAAAGGCTTCAGAGTCAACATTTTGAGTAGAGGAATCTCCATTTCCAGCAGTGTTATCTAATTTACAGCAATAAACAACATTTTAGTCATTGGTCAAACTTTCTATCAAAGTGGAATCTTTATTCATTTCTGATTCCTTCACTTTTAAAGACTGGATGGAGACATTTACTCCCATGCTAAGAGCATCTTCTGATGTCATTGCTAAATGATTACGATCGCTCTCTTTCCCAATTATAAAAGTTTCTGATGAATTGCGATTTATTAATTTACATGATTCAGGATTATTCAAAGGCTCGATTTCTTTTTAGTAATCTGATCCGACATGATCTGATAGAGGTTTTAGATCTTAACTGATTATAATTAAAGTCTGTTTTGCCTCCACTTATTAATGGATGCATTATTTGAGAATTTCTGTCGCTTCCTGTAAACTTGCTGTTTTCTACTTTAATACATTGAGGAAAATTTCTCACTCATGTTATTAAATGGATTATACTTTAAATATATCCCAAATAACGCCGGCAATAAATCATCTTTAGCATCATCTCTATCATTTGTGCTTACATTTCTTGATTTTGGGGACCTTGGAAATGATTTAAAGTTCTTGTCTATGGTACTAAAGGAATTTAAATCTGGTGTAGGAACTTGTGAATTTTGTATTTCCGTAAAAATTAAAACTCTTTTTGCTGTTCGAAGTTCTAGGAAGGCAATGAAAATATTTGATCTCATGTATTTCATTATTCGGTTGCTTTGCTAAAAATTAACGTACTGGTAGTCAAATCATTTTCTAACACATTATATTCCGTGTCTCTAAGTTGTTGTTCTTCCATATTTTTTTTAAATTTTCTGTTTTTATTAATTTATCATAAAATTCAAATTGCTTTTTACGTTCTGCTTCAAAAATCAGAATCACTCTTTGTTTCTGCAAAATTATCAGATACTTTTTGCAGATCCACTTTCGCTTGTTTGTTTGTTAAGATCCATATTGAAACTAGAATTCAACCTTGTTTCGATTAAAATATCAGATTCTGGTTCTATTTCTTTTTTGAGAATCAGTGTTTCTTGTTTGTTTCATTGAGTTCATGCTTTAAAACTGATGCCGCATGAATTTCCAAAATTCTTTTTACATCATAATTTATTTCATATTCAGGGGTCGATGTGAGGAATCTGAGAAAATCAGTTCTTTTATTATCTTTAGCATGTTTTGGTGATGAAAGATATTTCACGCTTCCATCAATTTTTTCACTTGAGCCTCAGTTTCAGAACTCGTGCTTCAATTATGTGCTTCAAAGTTATTTTTTGGACTTTCATCCTCACTTGCACATGCTACATATTCACTTGTACAATTCCAAAGCTTATTGTAAAAATCCTGAAGACCAGAATAGCTAGCAATCTCAACAGTGTGATCTTGATTTTGGTGGTTCAACTTAAAATCGTGACATTTCTTTTGCTCGTCATGCTGCTTCCGTCTTGCAGGGTCCAAAAGAATGCGTCTAGCTCTGACTATATCATCCACTACGCAAAGTGCAACATCTCTAAATTCATCGTAATCATTAGGATTCCAAATTTCCAGCATTTTATTTGCAGTTTTATTATCTCATCAGATGAAGCGCCAGGTTTCATTCGAAGTACCTTGTAACAATCCATTAAACAAGGGTTGTGAAAATTAAAAGCATTGACAACTATTCAAAAGACAAATACGTATTTGTTTAACATTGGATCTAGATCAGTTTTAACAAAGCATAATTTTTAGTGTCGTAAATTTAAATAAGCACTTATATAATAATAATATAAACATAACAATACTTTTTATGTTTAATATGAGTTTGTGTAACAATGGATTCAATAATAGTTTAATGCATCTAAACCACTTTTTCACAATTGATACGTTCCTAAACTATTGAACCTCATGGATTAAAACTGAAATCATGCAACAGATTTTTTTCTTACTATAAAACTGTGATTTTTTTCCTAGATTACGCCTTCGTCTGGATGCGTTAAAGTAAATAAAAATCACGTATAAAAGTATTTTGGTATCCTAATTCGTATGAAAAGAAGTTTAGCTGTAATGCTAAATTCCGTTTGTTAAATAGAAACATAAAGCAAGCTGTAAAAAGTTAATTCCAATTTTATTAATCAAACTATTCGCTTGAAATTTAAAATCCTAAACCTAGAATAAGTCACCAAACTTGCAACCTAGAATGTTTTGTCAATTTCTTTAGGTTTATAATAGTTTAGAGAATTCGTTATTTCTTCTAATTTCTTTTTTTCAAACAGTATAATGACAGTTTTAATGTTAATTTCATTGTTATTTGCAAAACATTCATAGTTTAGTAAATATAAACAGAAATATGTATTTTTTCTATGGTTATTCCACAAAGAAGATCTTATAGCTGTTCATCGGCCATAGATACATAATATAAACAGTTTTTATGGTGTTGCCACTTATAAAAACACAAAAATTTATTTTTTATCTTATTAATTACTTGTATTTGATTATTAAATAAATAATAGATAATTTCTTTTTAATATTGTTGATACAATTAAGCTTTTGTTGAAACCGTTATGTTAATTCGCTCAGAAAAATCATTGCATTTTTTTTTTTAAACAATAAGTTAACTTACGAACATTTTGTTAAATTTTTCTGTTATTTTGTGTTGGAAAACTTTCTTTATTCATTTGATACGGCCGTGGCAGGAGACTGGAATTATATATTTTATTATAAGCTGACAGAATGGATGAAAGCACCTGATTCTTTTTATTTTTATGAATTAGATTCTTAGAATCAGACAGCATAAATTCGATATTAATAGAATTTTTAATGACTTCCTTGAGACAAAAAAATCATTTCCACCTCCAAAAAAAGGATATTGCTGAATGAAATATAAGTTATTCTCCACTTCCTTCTTTTTTTTTCTTTTTAAATAATATTGTTTTATGATTCGCATACGGCATTATAAACAGCATACAAAATTTTGCAATAATAGCAATAAATTTTGGCAATGAAAATTAAAAAAATTTCTTCAATTCCTATAGTCTTATGTTGGACCAATGAGAAGACGAATCACAAACTATAGCTAATTTGTAAATTTTTATTAATTATTAAATTATTTTAAAATTTGGGCATATTATAAAAAAAAAAAAAGTCACAAATAAAACATATATTAGTTTTGGAAAAAATTCTATAATTTTAAGAAATTAAAAAATAATTTAAAAAAGATAATAGAAAATTATGAATGGTGGTGAATAATTTACAAGTGCAAAATATTGTTGTAGAGGCTTTTAGCTGTGTATGCTAAATATGTTTTAGGAAAAGAGTTTTTTAAAAATTTTTATAATTAAAATATATAAAGTCACAAACAAATTATTTTATCTTCTGACAGATACGACTTAATGTGGAAACTTCTTGGGTGTGGATCTTTCGACATCGAATTTTTAAAAAATAATTAGTTGAACCATACAAATTATTAAAATGATTCCAATCGCCAGTTGCTGTAAAGTAGTAGTATACAATCCACAAATAACATGTTAATTGATTAGTGGCGCCATCTATTGATTTTAAGAAACACAAGTTTACTAACACAAGGGAAAAAAATATTCTAATTAGTTTATTTATTTATTTTATAAAAGATTTTATAATTCACTTTTTTTTATACATATGATTTAAAAATACCTGACAAAATAATTCTCCACAAATCATTTTTTTCTTGCAAAAATAATTTTTTTACGACAGATACTTAGAAACGTCAAAAATGAGAACATTGTTGAATAAAAATTTTGTAACAGATAACATTTAAAGTAAAATATATTATTTGTATGCTGAAAATTATTTTTTTATTAATTTGTAGTTTTATATTGCAAAAATATAGATAAAATAATTTTTATTTTTATAAATATTTTCTCTAATTTATGTAATATTTTCTTCTCCTACTGAATATTGAACTTTATAGGAACTTGTTAAACCTGCATTATGAAAAAATAAAATAATAAATAAATACATTTAAATGCTTTTTTTTTCCATGCTGTGATAGAATTTCTCGAGTACCTCACAAAAGTTTTAATTTAATTTATAGTTTACATTAATTTTGTCAAAATTCATTATTACTAATTAAAAAATAATTTTATTTTAACTAAAGATAAAAATATACATTCCTCATAATTAAGTTAAAAAGTAATTCAAAAATATTATATGAAAATAAAATGCACTATCAAAAATCAGTAATCAAATTCCGATTGTTCTATTTGGATTTTAGTACTGGGTGCTCAAGCATTAAAGATTTTGAAATCTTTGGTATTTTTTAAAAATCCCAAATATCTTTTGAGGGCGTTATTTCATGTTTGTTATAAATGGATCAGAATATATCAAGAGAGTTCTAAAAAGTTATCTACATTAAACTTTCAAGTAAAATTTTCACGATATTCATTTTTAAAATTCTTTTAAATAGTTGTCCAAAATGTAGCAATGCAGATAGAATTATTTCTGCTTCATGTATGGACAATTAATGCATTATCAGGAACATCATATTTCATGCATATCAGTAACTTGGCAGAAGATAGTACGAAATTTTAATATATCATTGTTAATGCCATACAGACATAACACATATGTATTATGTATGTATGGCATTAACAATGATATACTCTTTTACATGCTATAATACATATTCTATTAATAACAGAAAAAAGCTTAATCAGAAACTGATTTTCATTGCAAAAGATAACTCAATAATTAGAGATTCCACAATAAGAAAAATCCGTTGGTAATAAATAAACGAAATGATTGCATTTAACTAAGAATTGATTAATATCGTAGTTAAAAATAAATTGAATTATTGCAATAAAGATTGTTAAATTTAAATGGAATTAAATTGTTAAATTTGAATTGAATTATTGCAAAAAGAATAGAAATTTTATGATAATTACATTCATTTATTTTTAAATTTTTCAGAGAAATATTTTTTTTTTTTCTTAGATCGTTTTTATCGTCGAATAGAAACGATCCAAGAAAAAAAGATTATTAAGATTAAGATCTCTTTAAAATTAAGGGACAGGATCTCTTTAAAAAAATATTTTATCATCAATTTTTACAGTCCTAACTATTTCACGTCAAAAAAATTCCTTCCTATTATGAAATAACTCACTCGTATCAGAACATATCAGTTGTAGTAATTATTGAATCACGTAACATTTAAAAAAGTAATCGATATCAATACAGAATTGATAATATCCGAAAATGGGTAAAGAGCAAAATTTCATTCCAAAACTTCGGTTAACCAAATATTATAGATAAAATATGTGCGAAAAATTTCAAGGTAAAAATGGTGAGAATAAAAATTTCGAGAAAATGTGATCATTTTAAACCACTATTAATTTATCTTAATTTAATAAAATGAAAGTAAATATTTTGCAACAACTTCTCTTTACTAACCTAAAGCATTCGAATCCATGAGAAAATTAATTCTAACAAATTCTTCTTTAGTGGTGAAAAGCTGTGTTCATAATCAACCGAACAAGCCACTTGCAACTTCATAAATTTGTTCATTTTCGGTGGGGAAGGGGCTTAATTATATCATTCATTATATCTGTTCAATTTATTCATCCATAATAAAAGCAATTTATGTATTTTTGAAAATCCTCAGTCAATAATTTTAAAATAATAACAATAAATTGATTATAAACAACAAAATTTTGATTAAGTTAACATAATTAACAATATTACAATTTAAAAAATCAAGGCAGAATAAAAAAAAATGTATTAATAAAAATATAACGCGACATATTAGAGAGTTTTTGCATACCGTACGTTAGTTACCGTAGGACGTCCGTTAGCTTTTTCTCCCTAGAGCGCATGCTCATAGGAACATTATTACAGATACGCATGCGCAGTTTCCTATGAGCATGCGCGCTAGGGAGAAAAAGCTAACGGACGTCCTACGGTAACTAACGCATACGGTATGCAAAAACTCTCTATTATGTTACTTACTTTACTTTATTTCACTTATGCAACAACACATTGTCCAAGGTTATAATTAAAAGAGTGAAGCTTGTAGATTAAATAAATGGATAAAATAATGAATAGCCTGAATATACTAAATAATTATATAATAATAATAATAATAAATCAAAGGTAAAAAAATAATAAAATTTGCTAAATATTGAGATCTAAACTTTTTTATTATTATCATTATTATCTCGAGAATCGGGTCGTGTTGGCCATTTCCCTCAGCGAGCTTCACAATACAAATTAGCCTTGAAGAAGGCATGACGTAACGGGCTGTACCAACGAACGCTATTAACTCATATAGCACTACCCGAGGGTACTACACGTGTAACTTGAAGATATGCTACGGACACGAGTAACACTACCGCCAGATCCAATATGTGGATGAAGATATGAAGGAGTCAATCAATGCAGTTAAAAAACGTTGCTGATGGTAGAAAAATAAGAATATAATATTTAATATGGCCGAATGGCTGGCGTTCGGTACCACAGGTATCGGGTTCAAATTTGCCCATGGGTGTTTGTATGGTTCGGAATCCACTTTAAGCCGTAGGTCCCGGTCCTTGTATCGTAGAGCGCTGCGGGGACATTGTTACTCTGCGCCCGTGGCTTTACCATCCAGTTACACGCGCCCTCTGGGTAATGCAAAAGTGAATAGCGTCTGTGCAGCCCCTTATGGCATAAAAGATCACGGTCTATTTGCCAGCTGCATTAGAAAAAAAATATATTTAATTTACAATCATTCATATTTATGAGATTCTTTCGTCAGCCATGGAGAATCATGAGACGTCACCAAGAAAGAGACATTGACGAAAATCCGTGGTGGATTAAAGTAGACAAGAGAACATTTGTCTGGCATCCCCATATTTTCTCGGTGAGCAATTTGTAATCCCTGCGTAAATATAACGCGGTTTATTTAAAAGTTAATTACATTAGATATAAAACTGAAATATTGTTAAAATAGGTGGCTATATTTTTATACAATTAATATTTTTCTTTGTAGAAAATGTTAATAAAGGAATAATGCACATGAGAAAAAAAAATATCTGCTTAAAATCTACAATGTCCCAAAATATAATATGTCCCAAATATATGCAATGATAATTCTTGTTTATTATAGAGACATTCAACTGCTTATTTTAATATGGTTAATTAATAGTGAAAATTTATTTTCTTATGTATTATTATATATTCGTTTTCTTATGTATTTCTTATGTATTATGTATTTATTTTACTTATATTATGTATTTATTTTCTTATATTCTTATTTTCATAGATATATATATATATATATATATTAAATTTTGATTTGATTCTTCATTTATCATGTACCAATCGATGAAATTTTTTATAAAAGTTGAAACGAATCCAAAAACATTTTGTGAATATAATTAATGGGTATTTTTTGGTTCCTTTTTTTTAACAAGGACAGTTGGTAACAAAAATGATGATGGAAGCCAACCTGAAGTATTAGAAGAACTTGCCCAAGATCTAGCTGCAGAAAACAGGTTGTATTTATACCACACGAGTGCCAAAGACAACTTAAATGTTCAGAGGTATTTGAAAATGATTTATTCGGTTAAACAAATTATGTAAAAAATGAAATTTATATTGAAGCACAGTTATAAATTCATGTAGAATTTTAGTGTTACCTGGTATTCTCTTATATATATATATATATATATATATATATATATATATAACCTGGCAAACCCTGCCAAAAAATGCAATATAGAAAATTATATATCGAATATATTCTCCACGTTCCAATTTATGTGCAAACTAATTTTTATGGATATGGTTTGAATGGTATATAAGATGAAATGCTGAAAGCCCATCTGGTGGCAAATATCAATAAGGTGGATATTTCTCGAACATATTTTCCATACTCGAATACATATTATTACCAATATTCATAGCGATTGGCTGAACAGTATAGAAGTAGATATATTGCAGCACTATCGGGTGGCAACTTATAACAAAGGGATAGCATAAAAGCATTCTCCATTTTTTGGTCAAACACACATAAAGAATTTCACCAAAATCGGTCAAACCGTTTAGGAGGATATCAGTTACAAACCCACATACAGAAGAACCCAACTGCAGCTCCACCTACCGGGTCCAATTGTGAATCTAAACCATCCAGGAACCCACTCAGACACACACAAAAATTTCATCAAAATTAGTCAGCCGTTTAGGAGGATATCAGTGACAAACACATGTACAGAAGAATATATATATAATATAGATTACTTATATCTCAAATAATAAATATCCCTGCTGGAAAAAAATTAGCAATAAATTTCTAATTGGAGTAAAAGTTGACAGGTGCGTACTTTTAGACAGCGTATACTTTAAAAGAAAACCTTATTTTATGCTGTTATAAAATCAGGTTCAGAAATTATAAATTTACTTCGTATTTGACAATTTAAAAGCAATTTTTAAGTAAATAAAAAAAAAACTCTCAAAAGAAATTTTTAGAGGAATCGCGTATGTGTGTATCATTTATGCGTCAAATCTATATATTGACTTCTACCTCCTAATCTCAATGTCCCAACCTCTAAAGAAAATTTATTTATTTGCTTCCGAACCAATCGTATTCCATACACATAGCGAATTCCATACTAACATTTAAAAGCGAATTTTAAAACGTTGAAACAAATTTAAAACAATAACTCTTACAACAGATACAAAGTCATGTTGATTTCTTTTCAGGTTTTCAATGATCTTGCGATTATAATGTTGGCGGACAGAAAAAAAAAAAAGCGCAAAACCAGACGAAAGCACCAAATTATGCGAAAGAAGTATTGATTCTGCGCATGATGTCCGAAAAGTGTACCTCACTGCAGACTCTAAACCATCGAAGAAAAGCTGTTGCAGTTATTTTGAGTCACCAGATACTAAAGCACACGTTATTTGAACACTCGTTAATCCCGCCATCTAGCCCAACAGCCAAATATGATTGTAGTCGAGAGATGAATATCATCATTCTTTGATTACATTTTCATTGTTTCAATATCATGTAATTAAAATTTCATTTTGTTTCACAATACGTTAAGTTATACTTTAATAAAATTATTTCATCTCAAGGAAAATTGTTATTGCATTTAAAAACTATAAATGTTACGAATCAAATATTTTAAATTTATAGATATAAAAAAAAAAACCTGGTTTATTTTAAAAATTAATGGTTTAAAAAATTTAATTTGCTAAAGAGAAAAAAATTGCATTATGATTCTTCGGGTATTATTTATCTAACTGGTCAATTATTTAATAGTAGTTCATCATCTTTTTTTTTAGATTTTATGTAACTGAAAACTTTTTGTTTGATAAACCCATTACATTTTTTTTATCAGATATTTTATAATTATCACTTTTTTTTTGTCATATTTAAATATAATTTATTTTTGAAACATTTTTATGGTAATATGTTTTATAATATTTAGTTCATTTTTTATAATAAAAAAAATAAATTATCACCAATGCAAAAATTTTAAATAGACTAAAAACTATATAAAAATTATGGTTTTATTCGAAATTTAATTTAGCATTTTAAATGCTACTGTAATATGTAAACAGCAAGACTCGTGGCTCAGCGGCAATGCGTGCTGCTGGTGAGAATTAGGCTGAGGTTCAATCCATTCGCGGCTTTGTTGTAGACACTTTTCAAAGAACGAGGAGACTCGATGGCGTTTGCATCTTGCCTCATTAGTCGAACTCACGGAGCCAAGTCAGACTTCTACCTTCGCCTGCTCCATCACAGCAGAAACTACCCCTCCATGAGACTACATTAGTTCTTGGATTTGGTCTAGATGTTGCTGTCCACCAAGTGGAATAAGAAAAAAAAAATATGTAAACTTGATTAAAACACATGTTAAGTAACTTAAAATAATATAATTAAAATATTTAAATATAAAACAGTCAACTAAAATTCTTCTTCTTCAATGACTCAACAGCCCCAGGGTGGATTTCATACCCAAGAATTATTGACAATAATAGTTTTGAAAAAACTGTAGTAACTCGAGTTTGAAAACGAGCTGACACGGATCATGGTTTAGAATCGAGTTTTTCATACGTTTTTTTTTTTTTTTATACAATCTTTTCCCTTGAGAATATATTCGAAAAGTACCGATTGCGCGAAATGAAACACGTAGTCCACGATGAATATAAAAAGATTATATAAGATAGTAAGGAAATAAATTATTACAAAAATATAAAATTCAAGAAGATTTTTATAACATTTAAGAAGATGGAGGTTTTTAAAAAAATTTTAAATCTACTGTGCTTTACAGCAAGAAAAAACTATTTTAATATAGATAGTAAAATATTGTGGCCCTAATGAATAACACGCTGTGTTTACAAACTGGGGATGTAGGGGTGTTTGGTTAAAATCGGACAAACGAGACCGAATCTTAAACTCCCATGTTTATATTAGAAATGGGAACGATAAATCTGTAAGACACAAAACAATCCGATTGAACTCGATGAAAGGGGTACGGGTTGCGAAACACACATGCCACCTCAAAATTTCCTCAAAATGTGGCGGCACAATATGGTTACAGTGTAACGGGTCCGCCGCTAGTGTACCTAAGTAACCCTGCGATATAAAGTTTATTTCTGATTTAAAACATTCATTTGAATTTGGCTATGGTAACCAAAATTTGAATTAAATTTTTTTGTAAAGATTTATCTTAAAATATATAGTTCGGCATATCACATTGTTTAAAAGCTAACCATTCTTCAACGTAACTTTTAAATTTTAATTCTCACAATTGCTTATATTTAATTAAAATAATTTAACGAATCATTTATTTCACAATACATAAAATAAAATTCCCATAGTGACAAAAATTTTTACTTTTTTTTTTAATGGTTTTTAACAATATTTAATGCCTGATTCATCTATCAAATGAGTAAAATTTCTAAACTAATTTCTTCATTACTTGCATTTATAAATCTATGACAAATAAACTGCAAAAAAATTGTATTCAGCATTAAAAATTATCAGAGATAATTTTTTTTCTCTATTGATATTATCTTAAAGTAACATTACAATATTAAAAAAAAAGCTACTATCAGGGCATAGCAGGCGTATGACATCAGAGATCTATGATCATTGTGTGATATCATAATCAATAATTGAGTCCTTTGTTTTTAATCGGCAACGCGTAATCTGAAAGTGAACCTAACTTTCTGGGTAACACTGCACAGAAGGTGTTGTACCTAAATTTCATTTTGAGAGCATTGCATGCAGTGCGTGTTTTATTATATACAGTGAAACCATAAACGTATACTGTATTAAAGAAAAGTCAGATGCGTCTTTCACAGTATAATTAATGGTGTGTTTGTTCAATTCAATAACCCACTGAAGAAACACATTTATAATTAATAAAAACTTTTTTTAGCTATAAAATATTTAATGATGATGTAAAAAGAAATGGCTACAAATAATCCCAAAGTTGTTTTTAAGGTCTTAATACTGGGTGATGCAAGTAAGTGGATTAAATACATTTTATTAATCTTATATAAATTCTTATTTTGCACATTAAATTTATATAAATGTAAAATTTTTGGAAGTGGTTTATATGAATGTTAATAAACTTGGTAAATCATCATAAATTAGTATTTGAAAATTGTTTAGTTTACACCAGAATTTAAATAAATTTTTCAGTTTATTCTTAAAAAAAAAAATTTAATACATAACCATATTTTTTGTAAAAAAATTTACTTTTGTTTTATTATAATTCTACATAATATTTCTATCAATAAATTAAATTTTGTATCATTTTTAAGGAGATTTTTGTTTATTTTCAATAACTCTTCTGAATTAAAAAAACAAATTGTGATATCAGTTTTATTTCGAACTATTTATAAAAAGCAACAATATAAAATAATTAAATATATTTTTAAAAAAATTATTTTTAATTCCTGATTTCAAATTAATTTTTTAATTTCTTAAAATTATAGGAGAAAAAAAAATCAAAACATTTTGGAGTTTTGATTTTTTTTTTCTCCTATATTTTTAAAAATAAATTAAAAAATAAAAATAAATGATATTTATCATTTATTTTTATTTTTTATTTATTTTTAAAAAATTTTGTCAATGAGTTGTATAATTTATGATAAAAAGCACTATGATTGTTATTTTCCATCTTCTGACTATAATGACGGAAAATCATGTTGATATTTAGTAAAATTATAATGAAAAATGTTTAAAAGAAAACATATAAAAATTTATATATTTAACAAGATTTATTTAGTGAATTTATAATTGAAATGAACAGAACATTTTTTATTAAATAATTGTAATTGATATAAATATTTAATAACCATGTATTAAAATTTCGTTTGTATTTTTTTCTTGTTATTATTTTTATTATTATTATTTTTATTTTACTTGCACTTGCATTGCCAATGGAAAAAAAAAAATTTCATTTTCAATTCAAACAAATAACCTTTTACTCTTTATTACATTATAAATTGTTATTTAACTAAATATAATGTTCTTTTTTAGAATACATTTTGATTTCAGAATTTTTGTTATTTTAGACAACAGTTTATTTAGTATATTTACAGATGAAATAATCAGTAACATTTTTTAAAATCTTTTATTTTTTTCTACATTAAGATATTAAGTAATTAAGTATTCATTTAATTAAAAAAATAATAAAGGAATTAAGTATTAATTTTGGGTGTAATTATAAATTACGAACTATGAAAATATATCTTTATAAATTCATTACACATTTTTAACAAAAAAAAAAAAAAAAAAAAAAAAAAAAAAAACGTTTTCTTATATTTAAACAAAAAAAATTAAATTTTATACTTCAATAATTTAACGAATATTTTTTTTTTTTGAAATTAATAAAGTTTGAATAAACTATTATTGTAATTTATAAATCTTTAGAAATAAATGTAAAACTTCAAACGTTATTTTTATTTGTAATTACTGAAATATATTTTGGAAATATTCCCAAGAGAATGCACAGATATTAGCAATTTATCAATATAATTTTATAAGAAAAGAGAAATATTGTCAATTAGATCACTATAATTATAATTCTTAAAAATATCAAATGTTTCAAAACATAAAAATTTTTATTTTGTAATTTAAAGATGTCTTAAAAGGCAAAGTATACAAATTTTTAATTTCCAATTAAGCAACGTTATTTTCCAAAAAAGCAAAAACTATCATTACTTTTACTAAGAAAGAAGAGACCAAATGTGCATCTCAAAATATTGTATACACTGTTGCTTATGTATCTAGATTGAAAAGAAAGACCTAGAAGAAATCAATAACAAACAGAATCAATAGCAAGCACTGATCTAGAAGAAATCAATAACAAGCAGAATTAATAGCAAGCACTGATCTAGAAGAAATCAATAACAAACAGAATCAACAGCAAGCACTGATCTAAAAGAAATCAATAACAAACAGAATCAACAGCAATTACT
The DNA here is from genome assembly GCA_021605095.1 of Caerostris extrusa. Taxonomy (NCBI): domain Eukaryota; kingdom Metazoa; phylum Arthropoda; class Arachnida; order Araneae; family Araneidae; genus Caerostris; species Caerostris extrusa. Next base: position 15,181 of record BPLR01004850.1, on the reverse strand, counting down.
GATCTAGAAGAAATCAATAACAAACAGAATTAATAGCAGGCACTGATCTAGAAGAAATCAATAACAAACAGAATTAATAGCCAACACTGATCTAGAAGAAATCAATAACAAACAGAATTAATAGCGAGCACTGATCTAGAAGAAATCAATAACAAACAGAATTTAATAACAAGCACTGATAACAAACAGAATTAATAGCAAGTACTGATCTAGAAAAATCAATAACAAACAGAATCAACAGCAAGCACTGATCTAAAAGAAATCAATAACAAACAGAATCAACAAACCGCAATTACTGATCTAGAAGAAATCAATAGCAAGCCCTGATCTAAATGAAATCAATAACAAGCACTGATCTGGAACAAATCAATAAGAAGTACTGATTAAAAGAAATCAATAACAAAACTGTAAATACATTAGTGGTAACAATAAACTGAATAATAAACAAAATTTTGTAGTTTAAGAATAAGAAGCATAAATTCATCGTTATTTTCCAAGACATGTGCTGAAAGCAGAAAATATTACAAAATTTTGTACGAAAATCATTTTGCAGGAAATAAAATTAAATTCTAATCTATTCTTGATAAAGCATGGTTTTATCTAAAATATTGCAACAAAGAGTCTACTTATTATAGTTAACGAGTGTAATAAGATTTACAAATCTGCTTCCTCAATGGAAAAAAAAGTTACAAGAAAGTTTTACAATTGTAACAGGTTTTTCACCTGCACTAGAAATTGAAACGTAAGAAGAGTTGGAAAAAATGATTAAAATCCACTCATTAAACAATAACGTAAATTTTTAAGTGCAGCATTTAGAAAAGAAGTTAAATTCTCTTCCTGAAAAACTTTCAAAAGTATAACTGAATCAAGATAAGATCACCTTTCACATTTCTAAATTTACCATTACCTTCTAAACAATAAATAATAAATTCGAATAAATTATGACAGGTACACTCTTGTCTGTATATTTTTTTTTTCAATAAATTTCCTGTAAAGATTACAGAAATGTCACTTATGGACTATCGTGCATTGACAGAAAGAAAATATATATTTCTGCACACAAATCTACTATGATTTAGAAAATAAAATCCTGTATCCTAGAAAATTTTATGAAAAATATAATTATAATTTTTGCTCCTAGAAAATGGCCAAATATTTAAATGATAGTCAAATTTTTTAATCCTTTATTAGATTTTTCTTGAAAATTATTCTTTAAATGTTGTAAATACCTCTGTTTTGTCGGAACTATTTTCCAATTTAATAAAGAAACATTTAAAATTCTTTATGTATAATATTTCTTTCTTTTTTTTTTTTTTTAAAAATGCATTTTTTATTTTGTGTATTATTTTAGTTAATGCTTTTTTCTGAATTGCATATTTATGACACTTTTTCTTAAATAATAAACACTTTTTTATCTATCACTTGAATAGTTTATGATACCTTTTCTCAATTAAAAAAAAATAAATATTTCATTTTATGGTTAATAATATTTATTTTACAGTGGTAGGGAAAAGCTGTGTACTTCAACGTTATGCAGATGACCGTTTTTCAGGTAGTAATTTCTACTGATATTTAAAATTAATTAGTTTGCATTAAAAATTTAAAACTTTTAATTTTCAATCTGTTAGTGCTAGATATTGGCAATCATTATTTAAAATTATTTTTATATTATATTATAAAATTTGTAATATGATTTTTTTACACCTATGCTATACATGTAGGAATGTCAAATATAAAAATAAATGTGTGGGATTATAAGAATATATATCGTATGTATATACATGTGATATTTTTTGCAGATACCGTTGCCCCAACAATTGGCGTGGATTACAGGCCAGTTTACCGTGAATTTCGAAGTCAGTTGACAAAACTCATGATTTGGGACACAGCAGGGCAGGAAAAATTTAAATCTATTACAAAATCGTAAGTAATACATTAACATTATTAATTATTTATATGGATTTGTACTTTAATAGGATTTATTTGGATTTGTACTTTAATAGGATTTATTTGGATTTGTACTTAATTTTCTCAGATAATAAGAAATATTCAAAAATAGACGATATTTTATTGGAGAATTAGCTAAATTAAAAAATTGTAATTACCATCTTTGAATGTGATGCTGACCAGATATGAGGATTTTGGTGGCAAATACATGGGCAGAAAAAGCCCATGGAAAACAAGTGGAATGATTGTCTAAGTTGACCATATAAACAAGAACAGTTTTTTAACGCCGTAGATGAGAGTTTAAGTAACGAATAACTAAAAATAATTGTTAATTATTGTTGTGGATAATTAACTCAGTCCATGTCTTTTTGATATAGAACCTAACTTTTGCTTCATGGATGGAATGTGATTATTACTTTTTGGTATATGTATTCTTGTGACTTTTGAGAATGGCTAATATTCTTGCATAATGACTAATTTCTGCTTCAGAAATTGTCTTTGGTTAAGGATTTTTGATATATTGCTACGATTATTGAATATTGCTAATGTTTTTAAATATAGTGACTAACATTTGCATCATAGATGGACTGTGGCTATTATTTCTTTTATATATCCATGTGACTTTTTGAGCATGGCTAACATTCTTGCATAATGACTAATCTCTGCTTCTGAAATTGTATTTGGTTAAGGATTTTTGATATATTCCTACGACTATTGAATATTATAGTGACTGACATTTGCTTCACGGGTGGACTATGGTTATTACTTTTGGTATATCTATTCCTGTTATTTTGAGCATAGCTATATTCTTGCATAATGACTAATTTCTGCTTCCGAAATTGTCTTTGGTTAAGGTTTTTTGATATATTCCTACTACTATTGAATATTTTTAACGTTTTTAAATATAGTGAGACTAACATTTGCTTTTTGAATTAAAAACAATAATGTGAATGATTACATAACCTCAAGATCAATCACTGTTGTATTTTTAAATGTTTTTAACGATTTGAGATATTATGAAATTGCATATAGCATTGATTTTTTACTACTTTAATTCTAGAGAAAAATATACGTTTACAAATGATAAATTAAAATTGCTGACTGAATTTCTGTTCTTTTTTTAAAATTTTTAATGTTCAAATACATTTATTTTAAAATTAATAAAAAAAAAATCTCAATAACTAATGCTTCATTGATTAAGAATATGAAACCTGAAAGTTATTATAAAAAGATTTAATATTTTGCCTCAAAACTTACCAAAATACAATATATTATGTTGTTGACTGAAGCAATGTAAGGCCATGTTAAAGGTACACCTGAGAAAAAATTATGGTATCAAATGTTATCGATATCGAATTGAGGAGAAATATTATAATTCGTGAAATATGATACAGGAAATTTTTCTCATTACTAGCTATAAGTAATCCGCCATAATCGTCAAAGTTTACAAAAAATATCCTTCAACAAAATATAGTTCTTAAAATGTATTTTTCTAAATTCAGAATTGTCAAAATTTCACACAATGTTAAACAGACAAATAGATTGATAAAATGGTATTGGTATCAACAACGATTAGCCCATTTTCCTTTTCGTACTTGTGAAAGAACAAGTATCTTCTTGTAATATTCATGTAGATTTACCCCGGTTGCAAAAGATGCATCCCAGCCGAACATACAGTTTTGTTAGACTTCTCTACCAGTCTAACAAAACTGAACTTTTGAAGTGGGTGTCTAGGGGTGTATTTCCAAACACATTAACGAAGCGTTATTTTTTTCTCCCAACAACATTTAATTAAGCAAGCACGGTTATATATACAGCAATATTTATATTAATAATAACATTATTATTATATAACAACACTATTATTACATAACAGTCATTTTCTCTCGCTGCTTGACGCAGCCCGTTGCAGTTTCGCCGTCTCTCAGCGTTCTCTTCCTCTTTCTTCATCTACAGGGCCCTCCCCCTTCTCGTGGGGTCAGAGTTCAAAGTTCAATACACCCCCACGTTGTAAACAGGCTCTGTCAAAGACAAGCAAGTGTCGCTATCTGGTGATTACGACACAAACAAATCCCACATTCATATTTTATTTAATTGCAATTTATTTTTTTTTATTTATACATATTTTATTTATATTTTTAAGCAAATAAATAATTTTAAATATGAATACAATGAAAATGAAAACAAATATTTACCTGTACAATTCATGTAGGTAAACTATTCTGAATTTAATTCATATAATTACGAGAATTTTTTCTCCATTACGTATTAAATTCTTGGAATTTATTTTTTTAACATTCTGAAGGATTTAAAATGAACACAAAATGTTCTTATGTATAAAGGATAAAATCATATAATTATCAATGATGATATAAATCCATTTAGTTAATAATGTAATGTATGAAAATGAATTGTTCTTCAGGGAACAATTTCATTTATTTCTTATCTTTCTTTGTATACTAAATTGATTTGAAGATTTATTTACAATTATTAAATTAATGAAATTTTAAAAGAATCCTTTTATTTTAGTTTTTATCATGGAGCACACGGAGCTTTAGTAGTGTACGATGTAACTCAGAAGGACACTCTGTATGCTTTACCCAAATGGATTGCAGAACTGAAACATATTTGTGGAGGAATTCCTACAGTCATTGGTAAAAAAATTATTATTTATATGACTTTGTTTAAATAATCTCTTTTTTAATTTGTATGACAATTACTTTTAATATTTTAGTGTATATTTCCATTTTTTTTTGGTTTTGACAAAATGTACTAAATTTTTACCAATATCTTTATCAAGATTATTTTACTCACATATAAATCTGCAATATTTATTCTTTAGGTAATAAAAGTAGTTTATAAAAACTTTTTAGTAAACATTTATTTAAACATTAATACAATTTTCGATGTTTTTTTTTTTTTTTTTTTGGCTGTATATTTCGACTGATTTTTTTAAGTCATCAGTTTTTAATTAAGATGCATATAACATTGTCGCAAATATTCCTTTATATTTTTATAGTAACGTATAATAAATAAAAAAAATATAGAAACAGTTACAAAGAGGTACACAAACCATATAAAGAAAGATATAACAAACTACTAATTTGGCATCGAACCAATTGTAATGTTTCTGCTCTAAAATTGCTAATTAGACAGACCTCTAAACATGACTTTCACGTAATCCATTTAGGTGATTCTTACTGATAGAAGTTTGGCATGATCATTAATGTGCCTCGCTCTGTTAATACAACGAGAATTGAATGTTTATAGTGTACATAGCAAAATGGATGTACAAAATATCAATTCTTTTTATTTTAAAAACATAAAAATATCTTAACTATCCACAATAAAACCAGTATACTCAGTGCCATAGTTATAAAGCAACTATTTAGAAGCCCCTATTCGACTACGTGCTTCCCTGAAATAACTGTACCAAAGTTCCCAGATAAAATGCGACAACCAAAAAGTGGCCACCATAAAAAGTGCTACATTAACAAGTTTTATGAAATTTTTAACTTATACAAATGTGCTGCTATGAAGAAAAGCAGTTACTACAAAGTCACGCAAAGAGCTTATGAGCTTATGAAATCTATTGTATCAGGTTGGGTTATTTTTAATAATTTTATATGTTTTTCTACTGTGTAATGGAACAAGAGTCCATCGTTAATCTACAGAAGTCGTACTCTTTTTAAAAAAGGTTCACCAAGTTTAAAGAGTTCATTGACAATTTATAAAAAAGAGTGAGAATTATACATTCCTCGCATTCGAAAGAAAAAAATTTATTTATATGACAATAAAAAAAAAAATGTGTGCACTTTTACAGCGAACATAACTGAGATTCAGACAGCTAGTTAATTATAAAGTCACTATAAAGATACGCAAAATTGTCCATTGTATAGTGAAAATTTTGAATTTCAGAAGTCACCTTCTTTGCCAATCCATTCTATTTTTTGACTGAAGTATCTTTGTGTTGTGAGTATAAAAGATCACTTGTTTTTTTTATTTCCCTAGTTGGAAACAAATTTGATACCAAATCCAAAGTCGATAAACTACCCGAAGAAGATATCGCATCATTTATAGAAGAGTTAGGATTTTCCGACAGGCATTATTTGATAAGTGCTTTCACGGGAGAAAATGTTGACAAGGTAAGCATATTTTATTTTAAAGCATTTTTGCTTACAATTTTGCTAAACGCATTCGTAATGAAATTGTAAAACAGCAAAAGCACCACATAAATAGCCATTCACTCACTTCTACCTACTCACACACTATTGAATATTTATCTTTATATATATAATTCTTCTGTGCATCTGCTTGTCACTGAACTCCTCCTAAACAGATTTGGATGAAATTTTTGTGTGTGTTTGACAAAACATGAAAATGTTTTTTTGCTAACTCCTTTGTTGTAAGTTACCAAAAGATAGTGCTGCAGTATATCTGCTTCTATATCGTTCAACCAATCGCTATGAATATTGGTCATAATATATATTCAAGTATGGAAATTATTTTCGCGAAATATCTACTTTATTGTGCCACCAGATGGGGCTTCAGAATTTCATCTTATATACTACCGTTCAAACGAAATCCATGAAAATTAGTATGCAAATATATTGGAACATGGAGAATATATTCGCTCTATATAATTTTCTACAATGCATTTCTTTTTGGCAGTACAAAAATATACCGGGTTCTGCTAGTTTCAGTTAAAATTCTTGACTCAAATCATATTCGCCATTGACTTATGTCATATTCACTTCGTATTTAAATATCTCATAGGTTTTAAAATATAATAATTTTTAACAAAATAATGTTACTTTCATAATCTAGTTGAGTTTTTTTTGTAATATTATATTTAGTTTGTATAATATTAACGGTATTTAAGAAAGTTAAAATAAAATCTTAAGATGTGTTTTTATACATTACAAATAACTTGTTTTTCTTCAGTTTATTTTTAATATTTGTAATTATATTATTTAATACAATTTTTAAATTTCAGGCTTTTACAGCATTAATAGAAATTTTGATGGACAACACAAAAATAATCTCTGACTCAGACGAAATAAAGATAGCTTTGAGTAACAGAAAGAGAAGAAAAAGTTGTGCTTGTTAGAGCTCTGGACATTTTTGGTATCAAGATCTGCTTTATAAAGTATGAAACTACAACAAAAAACAATAAAAGACTTCTTGAGACATTTTACGAAATTTCTTCATAAATGAAAAAACAAATAAGAAATAAAATGAATTGTGAATAAAATTAATTATATTTATTTAAAAGAAAACGTGAAAAATGCTTTGTTTAAATATTTATTGAAAAACTATAATGCAATAAATGAGCTTCATTTTATATATAAAAATTTAATCTTATTTATTTCAATAAAATTTGAATAATTTCTAGTTTGTATTCGTTCATCTTTTATAATATATTTTTTTATATTTCCCATAACAATTCATCGTTTTTATACAATTGAATAAGATTTCCTGGTATTCCAATAGATCTAAGTGTTTTGATATTCACATTATTTGCATAAACCATTATTTTAATATACAATGGTACTTCAAGAGATTTATGTTCTTCCTTGCTTTTTGCAATGTCTACGACAGCACCATTTACCAATTTGCATTCCCAAACTCCATCTGCATACACTTCAATTTTTTCATCATGGTCATTGAAGCTATATCTAGTCATGAGTCCTCTTCCTTCAAGTTGAGCAACCACTGTTAATCTTTTCAAAAGTCTTCTTCTGTGTATGAAACTTTGATGCCACCTTTCACAATGCTACTTTTGATATAGCTCATGTCTGAAAAAAAAAAATTCTGTTTGTAACAAACTTTCACATTTCAAAAATATTACCATTAGGCAAGACAATGTTTTTTGACTTAAAGGCTTCAGAGTCAACATTTTCAGTAGAGGAATCTCTTATATTTCCAGCAGTGTTATGTAATTTACAGCAATAAACAACATTTTTGTCGTTGGTCAAACTTTCTATCTAAGTGGAATCTTTAATCATTTCTGATTCTTTTTCCTGTAAAGATTGAATGGACACATTTACTTTCATGCTAAGAGCATCTTCTGATGTCATTGTTAAATGATTATGATCGCTCTCTTGTCCAACTATGAAAGATTCTGATGAATTACTATTCATTAATTTACGTGATTCAGGATTATGCAAAGGCGCGATCTTTTTTTTTGTAATCTGATCCGGCATAATCTGATACAGTTTTAGATCTTAACTGATTAGAATTAAAATCTGTTTTGCCTCCACTTGCAGATTGGTGCATCATTTGTGAATTTCTGTCGCTTCCTGTGAACTTACCGTTTTCTACTTTAATGCAAGGAAAATTTCTGTCCATGTTATTAGATGGATTATACTTTAAATTATCTTCCAAATACGCCTGCAATAAATCATCTTTAGCATCGTCTGTATCATTTGCACATACATTTCTTGATTTTGGGGACCTTGGAGATGATTTAAAGTTCTTGTTTGCCATATTAAAGGAATTTAAATCTGGTGTAGAAACTGTGAATTTTGTGTTTCCGTAAAAATTAAAACTCTTTTTGCTGTTCGAAGTTCTAAGAAGGCAATGAAAATATTTGATCTCATGTATTTCATTATTCGGTTGCTTTGCTAAAATTGACGTACTGGTAGTCAAATCATTTTCTAACACATTATATTCCGTGTCTCTAAGTTGTTGTTCTTCCATATTTTTTAAATTTTCTGTTTTTATTAATTTATCATAAAGTTCTAATTGCTTTTTATGTTCTATTTCAAAATCAGAACTCTTTTGATTCTGCAAAATGATCAGACATTTTTGCAGATCCACTTTCGCTTGTTTGTTTGTTAAGATCCGTATTGAAACTAGTATCCAACCTTGCTTCGATTGAAATATCAGATTCCGGTTCTATTTCTTTTTGAGAATCGGTGGTTCTTGTTTGTTTCATGGAATTCATGCTATTAAAACTGATACTGGATGAATTCCCAAAATTCTCTACACCATAATTTATTTCATATTCAGGAGTCGATATGCGGAATCTGAGAAAATCAGTTTTATTATCCTTAGCATGTTTTGGTGATGAAAGATATTTCAGGTTTCCATCAACTTTTTTTCCTTGAGTTTCAGTTTCAGAACTCGAATCATGTTCTTCAAAGTTATATTTTTGGAATTTCATCTTCAGTTGCACATGTTATATGTTCACACGTATAAATCCAAGGTTTATTGTAAAACCCTGAAGACCAGAATAGCTTGCAATCTCAACAGTGTGATCTTGATTTTGGTGGTTCAACTTAGAAATCGCGACATTTCTTTGCTCGTCGTGCTGCTTCCGTCGTTCCGGATCCAAAGAATTCGTCTAGCTCTAACTATATCATCCACTACGCAAAGTGCAACATCTCTGAATTCATCGTAATCGTTAGGATTCCAAATACTCAGCATTTTATTTGCAGCTTTTATTATCTCATCAGATGAAGCCCCGGGGTTCACACGAAGTACCTTGTAACAATCCATTAAACAAAAAGTTATGGAAACTAAAAGCATTGACAACTATTCAAAAGACAAATACGTATTTGTTTAGCAATCTGGACCTAGATCAGCTTTTAACAAAGTATAATTTTCAGTGTTGTAAATTTAAATACAGTTGTTATTTAAATAATCACTTATAATTAAAACATAACAATACTTTTTGATGCTTAATATGAATTTATGTAACAATGGATTCAATAATAATTTAATACATCCAAATCTCTTTTGATACATAAACTCCATAGATTAAAGCTGAAATTAGGCTACAGATTTTTCTTATTATAAAACCGTGAATTTTTTCCTACATTTCTCCTTAGGCTAGATGCGTTAAAGTAAATAAAAGCTATGCATAAAAATATTTTGGTATCCTAACTGGTATAAAAAGAAGTTTGGCTGACTTCTATAATGCTAACTTTCATTTGTTAAACGGAAAAAATAAAGCGAGTTATAAAAAGTGAATTCCAATTTTATTAATAGATCATTAGCTTGAAATTTATAATCCTAAACCCTTCAATAAGTCGCCAAACTTGCAACCCAGAAATTTTTGTTAATTTCTTTAGGTTTATAATAGTTTAATTAGAGGAATTCGGTTTTGTTTTTAACAACATAAATCTGAAATTTGAAAATTAGACAGTTTTAATGTGGATTTCAATGTTATTTGCAAAAATTTTCTTTTCTAGTAAATTTGAACAGAAGTATATCTTTTTTAATGCTTGTTCGATGGCTCGGTCACAAAATAAACTCAAGTAAAAAACGAGGACTGTATTAAATTAATCTCCTTTATTTAGGCAACCATCAAGCTCGAAGATGGACTGCTACACGCAACCTTTCTCGTTGGTTACACTTATTGAACTCTTTCACTTATGCAGCCATCAAGCTCGAAGATGCACTGCCACACGACCATTCTCTTTGGTCGTAGTTGTTCAACTCATTTAGTTATGCAGCCATCAAACTCGAAGATGCACTGCCACACAACCTTTCTCTTTGGTCGCTGAGTTTCAACTCATTTAGTTTATGCAGCCATCAAGCTCGAAGATGCACTGCCACACAACCTTTCTCTTTGGTCGCTGAGTTCCAACTCATTCTTACACTCTTTCTCCCGTCATCTCACCCCCTGCCAGACACCCCACAGACAGGATGTTTTTCTGGACATAGGGCGTTGACCTCCCCTATGCATGGGAACCTGGGTTTCGACGTAACAATGCTTATTCTGAGAAAGATATCTTATAACTACATATCGCCCATAGATACATAATATAACAGTTGTTATAATGTTGTCACTCATGAAAATACAAAACAAATTTATTTTTTATCTTATTAATTACTTGAATTTGATTATTAAATAAATAATAAGTAATTTCTTTTTAATATTGTTGATACAGTTAAGATTTTGTTGAAACCTTTATGTGAATTCGTCCAGAAAATCGTTCCTTTTAATTTTTAGAACATTAAGTTGACTTATGAACATGACATGCTAACAATTTGCACGTAGTTTTTCTGTTGTTTTGTATTGTATTTTTTGTATTGTATTTGTATTATATTTTTTTTTGCTGTTGTAAACGTTTACTTTATTCATTTCATAATGGTATACTTCATCATCAGACGACAGAATGGATGAAAGCATTCGATATATTTTTATTTTTATGAATTAGATTTTTAAAATTACACAGCACTAATTCTATATAAATCGAATTTATAATGACTTATTTGAGATAATAAAAAGGTTATTTCCACCTCCAAAAAGAATGAAATATAAGTTATTTTCTATTTTCTGCCTCTTTTCTTTTGAATAATATTGTTTTATCATTCGATTACGGAATTATAAACAAAATTAAAAATTTTGGCGTAATGGCAATAAATTTTTGCGAATCGAAATTAAAAAAATTGCTTCAATTCCTAGTATCTTATTAGAAGACGAATCACAAACTACAGCAATTTGTAAATTTTTACTAATTATAAAATTATTTTAAAAATTCGACATATTACAAAAATAAATAAAAAAGGGCAAAACATATATTAAGCTTTGGAGAAAAATTTGATAATTTTTAGAGATTAAAAGAAAAATTTATTATTATAGAAACTTTTAACTGTTTATGCTGAATATATTTTTGGAAAATTGTTTTTAAAATTTTTATGAGTATAATTACTATTACTAATCTTTTATGATTATAGTTACAGCTCACAAACAAATTATTTTATCTTCTGGCAGATATGACTTAATTTTGAAACTTCTTTGATACGGATCATTCGATATCAATTTTTCAAAGAAATTTTGCAAACAATACGAATTATGAAAATGATTATCAAGTCGCCCGTCATTATTATAAAGTAGTCACAATAAACCTTATCAATAGAAACCCACAAATAACATGACGTTTGATTAGTGGCGCTATCTATTGGCAATAAGAAACTTGAATATATCAAAAATATTCTAATTTTTTTTTTCTAAGATTAATTCACTTTTTTTATCCATCCGATTTAAAAAAAAATACCTCACAAAATAATTCGACACAAATCATTTTTTCACTCAAGAAAATAAGTTTTTTACGAAATATTAAATATTTTCTCATGCTTAAAAATGTCAAAACTGGGAACATTGCTAAGGGAAAAATTGTGTAACAGCTAATGTTTAAAGTAGAGTATATTCTCTTATTGTTAAAAATTATATTTTTATTAATTTGAAAATTTTTATATTGCAAAATATAGATAAAACAAGTAATATGAAAAAAATTTTTAAGTCAATTCCTACTTTTTTTCACTCTATTGCAAAAGTATTTTACAAATAATTTTCATTCATTTTTTAAGTTTATCTGGCGCCATCTATTGGTAGATATACGCAACTTAAATCTAAAAAAAACTAAAATTAATTAATTAAATTAAATTACTGAATTAATATTTGAAAAACTGTATTAATATTCAGTGTCATCCACTATAAGTTAAAAAAAATGCATTTCAACTTGAGTGGATGAATAAACAGTATTTTATGAACGATTTAAAGAACAAGATATATATAGGGAGGGTGTGAGCTAATAGAAGGAATTGAATAATTTTTATTTTTTAAAAATACTTGGTCTAATTTAAGTAAGATTTTCTTTTCCAAATGAAAATCGTACTTTAATAGGAACTTGTTAAATCTATATTACGAAAAATAATTAATGTACTAAAATATTTTTTTTTTTCTACTCCATATTGTAATGGAGTTTATGGAGTCCCCACAAAAGTAATAGTTAATTTATATTTCGCATTAATTTTGACAAAAATCATTAATGCTATAATTTTAGTTAAAAATAAAACTTAAAGTTACACAATCTTCATAACAAAATTAAAATTAAAGTAGTATTAAAGTAATTTTAAAATAATTATCTGAAAAGAAAATGCACAATCAACAATCAGTAACCAAACTTCGATGGTTCTGCATGAATTTTAGAAGTAAATTCTCTCCCTTCAAGCATTTATTAACTAAAGATTTTGAAATCTGCGGTATTTTTAAAAAATTCATGGGGATCAAATGAAATTACTTTTGAAGGAGCTGTTTCATGCTTGTGATAAATGGATCAGAACATATTTGGAGAATTTTGAAAGCTGACTACATTACTTTATTGAAAAATTTTCATGATATTCATTTTTAAAATCCTTTAAATAGTTGTCCAATATGTAGCAATGCAGTAGGAACTATTTCTGTTCCATGCATGGACAATTTATGCATTATCAAGAGCATCACATTTCATGCATATCAGTTACTTGGCAGAAGTTAGAACGTAAATTTTGAATACATCATTATTAATGCCATACATACATAATACATACTTTTTTACATGTCATAACACATATTCTTTTACTAACAGCAAGAAGCTTAATCGGAAACTGATTTGTGCTGCAAAAGATAACCCAATAATTGGAAATTCCACAACGGGAAAATTCGTTGGTAAAAAATAAATAAGAAAATTGCATTTAGTTAAGAATTGATTAATATTATTGTAAAAACAATAAATAGAATTACTGCAAAAAAAAAAAAAAATCGTTAAACATAAATGAAATATTGCAAAAGACTAGAAATTATTTTATAATAATTCCATTTATTTAAAAATTAAAAAAAAAAAAAACAATCTTTTTTTTTTTCTTAGTTCGAAGAATCGTTCGACTATCATCGAATAGAAATATGGAGGTTAAAAATTCCAAAATTGGATCTCTTAAAAATTAAGCAATATGATCTAAAAAAAAAAAATCTGGAAATAAACTTGTAACATCAAATACCTAATCAGAATCCTTTGAAGATTAGTTTAAAATGTTATCAATTGTTTCAACGTAAGATAAGAAACTGGTTTCTGAAATTTGCATATTCAGCAGTTCAAAATAATAACGTTCTGTTTTTAAAATCTGTTTTGTTAAAATAAATTTCAATGAATGCATGGAATAAAAAAATATTTTCACCGAAAAATCCTTACAAATTTTTTTCATGTCAAAAAAATCTTTCCTATTCAGAAATAACTCTCTCGTATAACAGAAAGAGATAATACTGTTCTGACGTCACGATGGGCTTGGATTTATGCCCCAGGCACGAAGGTCAGTTGATTCTAAACCAGGGATGGGCAAATACGGCCCGCCGGAATGTTCTATCCGGCCCAAGAATAGAATTTTAATTTGCCGATCCGAGGCAAACTAAACGAAATATATATTTATATATTATGTATCCATCTTCTTTTCTACTTTGATTAAATATTTTTTCTTCCTTTTTTTCAAAGACCGATGATCTTTTTTGCTTTCTCCGTTTTTGTTCTACAAAACATAAATCGACGGAAATAGCAAGCACAGACAGTTTTATGTTTGCTTCATCTTATATGTATATGTAAACAAGGGTTTTCAACTATGAATCTTAGAAAGAATTATTTCAGAAGTGGACTGACAGATGAGCAATTAGCCTCGTTCTTTGAATCAGTACTTCTCACTTCGATCCCCCTGTTGTCCTTTTTGCCCATCCCTGTTCTAAACCTTGACATGAGAAGACGCTTCTCTCTAGGCAGCTATAGCGGAAGTAAGTACGGGAAAAATTCGCTAAATATTTGTAACATTAGCAATAAGAGATTGATTGATTTATATAAGCCATATATAATAAAGATTTAAAAATAACAAATGTAAACTGGCACGTAAAGAGCTGATTCTTACGAGCATACTGGGAGCTTGAGCTTGCTTGAACGAGCTGGAAATGTTTAAAAAATTTATAGAATTCTATTCCAAGTAAAAACAAAAACATGTATCTGAACTAGGTAATGTCAAGCATTAAAATGTTTGTTTCTTCAAGAATAAAATATGAATTTTGAATATGAGGTCTGTGAATGTTTTGTTGGGCAAATGTGAAAGTAATAATAACTTTGAATTATTTTGAAATAAACTTGAAACGTCAGATACCTAATCAGAATCCTTTGAAGATTGGTTTAAAATGTTATCAATTATTTTAATGTAAGATAAGAAACTGGTATCTGAAATTTGCATATTCAGCAGTTGAAAATAATGTTCTGTTTTTAAAATCTGTTATGTTAAAATAAATATCAATGAATGCATGGAACAAAAAAATATTTTCACCGAAAATCCTTAAACATTTTTTTTTTCAATGAAATTTTCGTAAAATAAAATTTTTATGAAACTGCTGTCTTAACTATTCTTTATAAATTTACTTTTTAACAAATACAGTATAAAAAAAATAATACTTTTAGAAAAC
>BPLR01004849.1:0-40206 GCA_021605095.1 Caerostris extrusa | reverse complement strand
TAAAGAAGTTACGATATATAAAATTATTTCGTAATTTTTCATATTTGATTAAATGTTGTGTTATTTTTTATCTCAAAAAAGTAAAATTAAATTTCAACAGAATCTATTACATTTTATAACCAACTGCTTTTAATGTAACCAACAATTATTTTGGTAACGTATTAAGTAATAAAATTAGTTCAAATTCAAAGTTAGAAGCAGATTTTACATTTTATTTGATATCTTTGATACAATTATTTAATACGGAATTGTGAAATTACTTTTGAAATAGTTAATGGTAGATTTTCACTTAAATTAATTAATTTAAATCAATCTCAAAGAAAGAGCAAATTTGAATTTCATTTCCTTATATAAACGACACTTATGTACATTTGAAGAAATATCTTTGAAATGATTATAAACTATTCATCGCCAATGAATAGTTCTTTAAAAAGTTTCATAAAAGTAATGTATTCCATCATCATAAAAGTAATACATTAATGTGTTTTGAATTCATCTACATAATAAATAAACGGTCCATTAAGTATTTCTAACATAATATAACATTTATTCCTGTTCAAATAAATCTAAATTGTATTTCGAAAATTTCATACAATTCCTCTCTGTACATTTAAATAAAGGTTTTTTTTTAATATCGCCTGACAATTAAATTTAAATAAATATTAATTCATATGAAAAATAAAATAATAAGCACCTCAAAATAAATGAAGTAGGAAGTTTTTATATTTACAAAAATAATAGTTCATTACAAAATAGCAGCACAATGTTAGCCTAATAAAAATATTTAATATATCACTTAACAGTAGTTAATGATTATCGACGGTATAAAAGCGGCCTGATGGAAAGCACGTTTGGTTTACGAACTAAAGGAGAGTGACTAAAGGACGGGTTCGAATAGCAACAAAGGAGGATTGACAGAAAGCTTCCGTACCTGATAAATTGTTGGTTTAAGTTGGTAACGGATTAAAGTGCCTCCATAAAGCATTAGATATATACAATGGTATAATCTACGAATTCTATTTAAAAGTAAGTAACAAATAAAATGAATCTAGTTGAAGTAAATTTAATTATTCTACAAATCTTGAAAACATTCATGCTTTTTTTTTTTTAAAAATGAAATATGTACTATGAATATAAGAAAATATTAGCCATTAGTGATATTATCATTTCTTGTTTATTATTCAGTTTAAAAAAAAAAAAGAAAGAAAAAATGGGAAATTTAAAAAAATGTTCAGTTACAAAGTTAAAATACGTTTAAGATTAAAGAAATTATTTGTTTTTTCAATAAATGTGACCGTGCTTCCTCCTCCTAACTTCAAGAGCTCCTCCTGTGGCGTTCAGGAGAAATGGTCAGTAGGGCTTGAGACTCTCATTCGAGAAGAAGTACCGTGCAACCCGTGCTTCTGCTCAAAAGCGTTTAATTTGTAATATTTCATCTCGAGAGGAAATATTTTCAATGCAACCCTATGTAATAGTTGGCTTACAGAATCTCATCCGGAGAAGTATATTTCACGCCTCCCGTGCAAATCTGAGAATCAGATTTTCGGCTTAGAAGTGAAATCCAACCACGAATCTTTAATTATACGTCATTGAATGTGGTAAATATTGTATATGTTTAATTGTTTGTGCGTTTGTAAATAACGCTGTGTGTTCTCAAACTGTGTTTCAAGTCTCAACCCAAAACGCCCAGTTACAATCCAGCTGACAACAATCATCCCATAACACTGCATTATTTTATTAAACAAATTACGTTTTTGTACCAATTTTTCAAATTTATTATTTTTTTTAAATTTAAATAAAAATATTGTATGGGCTAAATTGTTTGTTTGCGGTGTTTGTGCGTTTGTAAATAAACCTGTGACTCAAGTGTCAACCCTACCACACCCAGTTAAAATTCAGCTGCAAACCGACACACTAGATAACATAATTTTTAACTGTAAAACTATGTGACAAATATTTCAGAAAGTTTTCCTGTGCAGCCTGTTTAAAGGTATCTCAAACGATAAGCACTACTTTCAAAAATCGAAATCAACACGATACTTTTCACACCAGACCAAAAATGACTGGAAATCATTTGTATGCTTCCAAATTAAGGGATCTTGGTTCAAAACCACATAAATACACCATATACCACATTGAAATAATTACATGTATATCTCAGGAATGGACATAATAAATTCTCTTATTAAAAAGCCTTACTATTGGCCACGAAAATATAGGAAGGATCATAAGCATACCACAGATTGTGCATTGAATGAACCAATGGCTTCCGTATTAAGGGATTTCATTTGAAAACTCATTAATTAATACTGCAGCAAGAATTCCATGTATATCTCGGTAATGGACACAATAAATTCTTCTGTTGGAGAGTCCTACAACATCTTGCCTTAAGGATATAGAAAAGATCGTAAGCATACCCCAGATTGTTCATTGAATGAAAAATGCTGTAAAAAGTTTTTCGTGGTAGTCTTAAATCTGTTATATATCGACTTAGGGCAAGTTGGCCACATTTTGTAACAATACTTATTACTAGAAGATTGGAAAAATTAATTTGATATCGATTTTTTTCTCCTTTAGACTAAAAGAGCTTTAAGCACACTTGTGCTGTTAATTAAAAATTTTATTCTTTTTAATTATGTTGTGCATTGGTGTTATACATTGAAGTTAATAAATGATAAAAGTTTAAATATTTATACAGTCGGGGACAATTTAAATACATATAATGAGAAAATTTTTATTTTATTTTCAATTTATATTTTTAAATAATCAATCTTCAATTTATTGAAGTATTTTGGTACTAATACATAAAAATATTTTTTAAAAAGCTTAAATATTCAAACTTTTTCAAAAATTTAATGTTAATACCATATTTAAACAATTATTATTTTAAAATAAAAGAAATAGCAACTACAGTTGTTAAATAAATTGTATTGCTATAGTTAAAAATGTATGAAATTGTTTAAATTAAAGAAAACTAAGTAATGCGAGCTTTTCTTTAAATTAAATTTTATGCGAAAATATCTTTGCATTTTTCTAATACATTTGCTACATATTAACAAGAATTTTCTACGAAATATAATAGGTATGAAATTTATAATATTTGAAAATAATTTTTATTCTCTACAACTGACTTTTGATCTAGATTAAATATTCCGCATATAGAATACTTAAATGTCAATTTTTCAAATAACGATGACATTTAAAAATGATTTCGCAGTAAAACGCAATAAAATATGCAGATAGTTATCTATGCATATATCAAGTTGCTATTCTGATGGTTCAAAATCAATATTAAGCATGGAAGCAGCAATTGAATTGCAAATAAACTGTATTCAGTATAAATAATAAATAAGATACTTCAGCGCTCTTGAGAATTTAAATTTCCTTTCATATTTAAGACTAATTTTCGATACGGTATAGAAGTATTCTTCAAAAAATTTGCCAATAAATTGAGAAAAATTCTTCGTCCCAAATGGAAATCTTTTGATGGTGTCAACATTAAATTTGAATATCAATGAAACATTTTTTTACCATTCATTCTGTATGGAGAATAATGTTTTGATGAAATATTTAGTTTATTTCAAAGACACTTTGTTAAACTTGTTTATTTTAAACACAGTTAAAATATTTATTTTAGTATTCTTCAATTTTTAATAAAGAAACGAAAAGAAAAGAAAGTTTTACAAACAACTAAACATCGCAGCAAATAATTGTTTGCATTAATTTTAATGTGTTGATTACCCACTGGCATTTGTAATTTTAATTTCATAATTTTTTTGTTAAATATGAAAATAAGTATAAATAATATATATATCATTAGGTACTTCAACATTTTATTTATAAATTAAATAATGATATAGTATTTAGTGAAAATAAAAATGTCCTGTTTTATAATCATTATTCTTTATTAAATCTAATTTAATCCAAGTTAGTTAAATACTTTTGTTATTTCCAATCAGATAGCTTAGAAAATTTCGTACTAGTAAGATTTCATTTTAAATAAAATTTAGTTATTTTTAATAATATTTATTTTAATAATGTTTTTTCACAGCACTTTGCAAATATATCTTTTTAATTTTATTTTTCTGTTAATTATTAAATGCTTCCTCCTCGCAATATTGCTTTATTTCAGATATTTTAATCATTTTATAAATGCTACTTTAACTGTTATATATTTGGTTATGATGGTCAAGGTAGGCAATTTAAATAAACGGTTCCTGGTTACTAAACCGGTTCGAAACTCGGTTTCGTGCCTATGCTCGACTGAGCTAATAAATCCGTAAAATGAAAAAACCTTTCCTACAAGAGGTACTACTACTACTACACCACATCACTGTGCCTAGAGCTGAGTTGCCTTTACGGTTTGAGAATGATGTGGGTGAGAAGTCTGGTCGGCTTTCTGACGCTCTACGGTCATATGAGACCTGGACCTATGGCTTAAAGTGGATTCCGAACCACTTCAAACATCCACGGCACCACCGGGATTCGAACCCGAAATATGTATTACCGAGTGCTAAAAAATTCTAGCCCCCAGCAGTAGAGAAAAAGGCTGAGGGTGCGAAACCACCAAATGACCTGCTTGAAAATGATTTTCCATTTCGTAGTGATAAAATACAGGTACAGTTTAGTAGGCCTCAAACATTACACACTGGATAATGCTGAATCTTCTACACATAATTGAAATTGTAGTTGCAAATTACCACAGGTGAAAAGGCATTTGAAAATAATTGCTTTGCTATAAATTGTCTTTATTTTTAACTGATAAATTATTTTTTAAAGTTTAAGAAAAGATATTTTAATTGTTGCTTTGATTAGTATATTTGGTTTTAAATATTTTTATTGAAATTAGCTCTTTAGATTTTTAACGTCAAACATTCCAGAAATAAATATGCTTGAATGGAAAGTAACTTCAATGCTTAACATAAATCCTCTCTAACAAACTATGCTAACATTTGCTACCCCAGAAAGTTGAAATTAAAAGTTATAACTTATTTTCTTCCATTCGTTTTGCCACCTTTCAGTAAACAGAAAATAAGCATCCCAGTTTTCAAAATTTTTAACTCATGCTATATTTCGAAGCGGGTAACTTACTTCTGCGTGAGAAATATTAACGTGCCGAAAAAAAGATTTTTGTGTTTATAATAAATAAATTCAAGATAACTTGGTAACCATGTGATTTAAATCTCTGTTTGCAAACACAGCAGTGCGAAATTCTTCCAAAAGCGTCTCTTTAATCGTTAAAAAGATTTAGTGATTTCAGCATGTTCTATTTAGCTGGTTTTGCACTAAGTGGTAACTGTATTTCGCAATGTTTACCGTTTTTAAAGGTGTATTCACTAGAGTTAGCAAATCAAAAGTTTTTTGAGAATAAATGATAATTTTATGTTAGTACCTGCTTTCACAACTGCTTTTGTGAATAAAGTGGCTCTTTTTATTTAGGAATAATTCTGCAATTGTTGTGTTGTTTTAATTTCAGTTATTTTCTATTACTTTTGAATACGCTTTTATTAGTTTCACCTGTATGTTTGTTTGCAACTGACTTTTTGGGCTCGATTTTGCGCTACTTTAAGCGATCAAATTTAATTTAAACGTTGTAGACTTATCAAGGATCGACGACAATAAAATATGATGATTAGGATCGCCAGGATTAGTGATTTTATTTTAACTTATGAAGAACAATTTAACCCATGTAGAATGAAAGTACCTAAGACATTCAAACCTACGTGGGGCAGTGGCACAACGGATAACGCGCCTGACTACACGTCACGAGATTTCTCGTTCGAATCCTGGCTGGTTCGACATATTCGCATTTAGTCTTTGTTTTACTCACAATTAAATTATTGTAAGAACTATAATTCCAGTCATCCGTACCGGGACCTCATTTAAATATTATAGTTAAAAAACACGCTTTTAGAGTTAATCAAACTAAAACATAAATAAATTATAGTTTAAAAAAAACTAAAAAACACACTTTTAGATTTAATCAAACTAAAAAATAACTGTTAACATAAGAATAAAACTACTGACGAGAAAATTAATGTCACTGTTCTAAAAGGTTGGGGTGCTTTGTATGGCATTTTTAAACTAGCTCTGCATTTCGGAATGAAACTAGTGAAAAATTATAACGATTGATATCGAGCACCCCACGCTTTTTAGAACAGTGACATTAATTTTCTCGTCAGTAATTTTATTCGTACGTTAATAATTATTTTTTACTTTTTAGTTTGATTAACTCAAGCGTGTTTATTAGTTTTTTTAAATCATAATTTTAAAGTTAGCTTGAACAAATCGCAAATCTTAACATCGTATGAATTATCCAGAGGGAACTAGTATCTTAAATGTTATATTTTCTTAACATTAAGAGTTAACTCGTGGAAAAATTATTTATTTTTTGGACTAAATGAGTATTATGATTACCTTGCATTATTCTATGGCAAAAATGAATTCATTCGTGATATTTGGCAATGACTTTTCTATAGCGATTTTATCTTTTTAGTTGATTGATAGACATTTGACTCAATATCCTTCAGTTCCCAAAAGATTGATCAGAAGAAACTTTATAAACTATTTACTGCTTACTTACTTTCACTAATTTTTTTAAAGACATTTTTAGTGATAATAGCATTATTGTATCTTTCGCTGAGAAATTAAAGGATTATAATTCTGGTATTTTACATAAAATTCTAATGGCGTAATTAAAAATTGAATTTTATAATTAAAAATAAATAAACAGGATAAAGACATAATTATTTATGATCATTATATCTTTATCCTGTTTATTTATTCTAACAATGCGTATTTTGATTTTAGTTTAAAAAATTTTCTATATAAAACAGCTTTTCAAAAAATGGATCCTTAGAAGGGTTAATTGTGTTTAAACCAATACCAATACGTTATTTAATATCAATACCCAATACAATTTAATAAATGTTGCAATTCATATCTGCTGACCATTTTATTTGAAAGTTAAAATATTTTTTTTTGAATGATTGATTCATATATACGAATAATAGCAAATGTATTAATATATATAATAATAAAAGATGTTTTAAATTAAAATAATAATTTAGAATTCTGAGGGTATTGTTATTTAAAATTTTTTTTTATCAAATAGGAAAATAAAGAAATTTATTTCAAAAATGTGTAATCGGCAAATTAGTATTCAATTCTAGATTAGTAGTAACGTGCGTAGCTTGTGTGCAAAATACTGATGTCATTTAGTGCTGTCATTGTTTTTAGAAATGAGGAAACAGGATGGTTTTGTTTGCGACTAATCCTCAATGTCCTGCAGTGCGGGACGGACAACCCATGTGTGATCTACTCATGGATGGAGGGGAAAGGGGCAGCTTCTGTTGTGATGGAGCACTCGTAGGTAGAAGTCTGACTTTTACTCCGTGACGCTCTTACAGTCATATGAGACCGGGACCTACGGCTTAAAGTGGATTCCGAAATCGAACACCAGAGCGCTAGCCACTCGACCATTCAGGCCCTACAGGATGGTGATTATATCAATCTGCATAAATATCTCCAATTAAAATGCAGGATGCCTAGCGACAGTTTACTGGGTTTAATCGCTTACGGCATGTGAATCCTGGACAATTATTTTTAAAGTCCTCAATGCCCTACTTTAATCCCCCGTTGATAAGTAGGTTTTGGTAAGCATATCTAGAACTTTGAGATCCACAATGACCAAAAATTATTCCATGATGAATAGCAGTATTTCTTTAAAAATGTTTTTCTAAAGATTTTTCATTATTAAAAGACGCATCATGTTTACAGATTAAGTTTAAGGATGCATTAAAAAATTAAAACCAAATGAATATTTGCAAAATTACATTGCAAAGTCGTTTAGAAGCCCAATTAGTGAAGCGCAATTATCCCACAAGAAGATTAATATTTCAATCCACTGACAACGTCCTTTACATCACTGCTTTTAGAAATGAGAAGATTTAATGACGATTTAGACTCCGTGTATAAGCATCTCGTGTCAACAATTATTGCATGTTGCGAATTACCTGGTGTTCTTCCATAAGACATACAAATAAACTTAAAAGTGCTAACAATTAAACTTAAAAGTGCTTCCTTCAATCGGCAAGATGACCAATTAGCTTGCGTTCTGGCCTTTGGTGATTCAGTACCATGGATGTTTGTAAGTGGTTTGGAATCCACATTAAACTGTATATCACGGTCTAATTAGCCTAAAGTGTGCAGAAAATGACCGGAGAGCGACAAGCCAAACCTTCCTTTCGTTGAACTCGTTGTATGCATAAGTTAGACATGAGATCCATGAACGTAAAGGGAAAAAATGACTAAAAGGAGAATAGTTTATGTCCACTTTATTTTCTTTCTTCTAATGCAGCTGACAAATAACTTAACAGTTGTATTTTATGCCATAAGTAATGGCTTCACCGACATTACTCACTTAGACTACCCAGGGTGTGGGTGTAGCTTGAAATAAGCCACGGAGTAACAATACCAACACCCAACGCTCTACCATCATGTTAGACCGGAACCAGCGGCTTAAAGTGGATTCTGAACAACTACAAATATCCATGGCACCACCGGGACTCGAACCCGTAACCTGTGGTACCGAGCACCAACCATTTAGTCATCAGGCCCCTGCGTATATATCCACTTTATAAAAACCTTTATTTAAAAAATTGTATTAAAATATTTTATATCAAATATTAAAATTTAAAAAAATAAGACCAACGTTTATAAATGTAAAAATCAAAATAAATAAAACCACTATATTGAAACAAATTTCAATTGAATAAAATTTATCTTTCATCTATTTGAAGATATATAATATCACTTTATTCCCCTTAAAAACTAGGATTAAAAATGAATGAAATTAGTTTTCTTTTATACTTAAAATCTACTAAAAGCAATTCCCTATTTTATCTCTCCACTGGGTGTAATACAAATTTCCTAACTTTCAAGAAAAACCGAAAAAATAAATAAGTGTAAAAATTTCATCTCATCTCAATAATTTATTTCCTTTAAAAGAAGCGAAGGAGTGTAAATACTGATCTAAATTGATTAGTTTTGAGTTAAGTTGAATGCAAGAAACTAATTTCTCATCCGAATCGTTCCGTTAGCGTTAAAAAACGCTAATTTACTTATGGAAGAATGGGGACAGTAATGATTTAATACCAACTGAAAAAAAAAAGATTTATAGTAATTTGAATCTGATTGTTTTTCTTTATCCATTTAGATTTATTTTTTCAATTTATTTTATGTTTTTGTTTAAAAACAGTGCAAATATGAAAGAATGCCACTTGAGACGTCTGGCAAATATCTCAGTTGTGTTATTAAATTTTTCCAGTAAAATTCGTAAAGCAATTTCGATATAAAAGCGAGAATTGGAGTGTTAAATTGAATTTTTTTTTTAAATATGTGAAATTGTGTTTTATTTGTGGAACGTATTTTTCATTGTTATTTAAAGTTTCAAATATAAAAAAAATCACTTTTTTTAACTAAAATAAATATTCCAATTACGTGATTATATCTTATTTAAATTATGGCAATAAATGGTTCCTAATGTAAATTGATAATCATTGAATTGAAGCATAAAACAATCGAATAAAGCAATATAAATTGCTTTACTCTCTTTTAATTTTATTTTTAAATTCTAAGATTTAAAATGTTTTTATTGTTAACATTTGAAATAGAAGAAAGAATAAGTTTAAACTGAAGCATAAAACAATCGAATAAAGCAAGATAAATTACTTTATTCTGTAATTTTTTTTTTCATTTTTTGTTATTTAAATGCTAAGCTTTAAAATATTTTTAATGTTAACAATTGAAATAGAAGAAAGAATAAGTTTAAATTAACGCTAAAAAAGTAGCAATTATTTTAAATACTTTTGTATATACAACGTGCCTCATTTTAACGTGATTCCAATGCTTTTTTAGGGAAAACAAAATTACACAACATTGTATTGTCGCTTATGTCTGGCTTAAGGTATGTACTGAAAGCCAGACTCTTTTCTTTGTGTCTCAACTTGGGTGATATAATGAGATATTTTTGTACTGTTGCTTCATCTATACATGCAACAATGAATATTTAAAGGATGACAAGCTTAAAAGAATATAATAAAGTAATAGAGATAACTTTTACATATTTTATATATGATTTGTTAGTGGTTTTTGGAATCACGTTAAATTATAGGTCCTGGTCTAATTAGTCTAAAGTGTGCACAAAATGACTGTAGAGGGACAAATCAAACCTTCCTTTCGTTGGACTTGTTGTATTGGTTAGATATGAGATCCTTTTGAAGCAAAAGGTAAAATATCACTAAAAAGAAAATTAGTTTATATTCACTTTATAGAAACATTTATTTAAAAAACTGTATTAAAATATTTTATATCAACTATTAAAATTAAAAAGAGATCACCGCTTAAAAATGTAAAAAACAAAATAAGTAAGGCCACTATTTTAATAATATTGAAACAAATTCCAATTGAATAAAATTTATCTTTCATCTATTTGAGGATATATAATATCACTTTATTCCCTTTAAAAATGAATGAAATTAGTTTTCGTTTTATACCAAAATCTACTAAAAGCAATTCCCCATTTTATCTCTCCACTGGGTGTAATACAAGTTTCCTAACTTTTAGGAAGAACCGAAAAAAATAAATAAGTGTAAAAATTTTTATCTCATCTCAATAATTTATTTCCTTTAAGAGAAGCGAAGGAGTGTAAATACTGATCTAAATTGATTAGTTTTCAGTTAAGTTAGAATACTGCAAGAAACTAATTTCTCATCCGAATCGTTCCGTTAGCGTTAAAAACGCTAATTTACTTATGGAAGAATAGGGACAGTAATGATTTAATACCAACTGAAAAAAGATTTATAATAATTTGAATCTGATTGTTTTTCTTTATCCATTTAGATTTTTTTTTTTTGAAGTTATTTTATGTTTTTTGTTAAAAACAGTGCAAATATGAAAGAATGCCACTTGAGACGTCTGGCAAATATCTCAGTTGTGTTATTAAATTTTTCCAGTAAAATTCGTAAAGCAATTTGGATATAAAGCGAGAATTGGAGTGTTAAATTGAAATTTTTTCTTAAAAAATATGTGAAAGTGTGTTGTTTGATTTGTGCAACATATTTTTCATTGTTAATTAAAGTTTCACATTAAAAAATCACAGCTTTTTTAAAATAAAATAAACATTCAATTACGTGATTATATCTTATTTAAATTATGGCAATAAATGAATTCTAATGTAAATTTATAATCATTGAATTGGAGTATGAAACAATCGAATAAAAGCAAGATAAATTACTTTTATTCTATATTTTTTTAGTTTTATGTTTTTAAATGCTAAGATTTAAATGTTTTAATGTAAACATTTGAAATATCAAAAGAATAAGTTTGAATTCAAGCATAAAACAATTGAATAAAGAAAGATAAATTACTTTATACTACAATTCTTTTACGTTTATGTTTTTAAATGCTAAGTTTAAAATATTTGTAATGTTAATGTTTGAAATAGAAGAAATAATAAGTTTAAATTAATGCTTTAAAAGTAACAGTTTTTTTTTAATTACATTTTTTATACAAAGGGCCTCTTTTTAATTTGCTTCGAATGCGTTTTTAATGGAAACAAAATTACACAACTTTGGAATGTCGTTTAAGTCTGGATTTCACTATATCCCTCTTTTTCTTTTGTGTCTCAACTTGAGAGATATAATGAGAGACTTTTTGTACTTTTGCTTCATCTATATATGCAACAATGGATATTTATAGGAAGGCAAGCTAAAAAAAAAGAAATAATAAAGTATCCAAAGAATTTTTACATATTTTTTATATGATTTCAAAAAGGAGTAACAATTATAATTTTAAAATTTTTTCTGCTGGGAAATTTTTAGTACTGAAATAAAAATTCATTTTGATATTCTGAATATCTAGAGGTACCACAAAATTTATGTTTTATATATTTTATGTAAAAAAGCAGTAACAATTTGTATTGAAAGTAATTTACATTTAAGTATTTGAAACGTACTTCATAAATGCTTTTATTTTTCGAAATCAACGTATGCACTTTTGTAACACGTAGAACGTCACCTAGAGTGCAAAAATCACAGAAGGTCTGCTGCACTACATTTACGAGTGAAGATCATTCTTCTGGGGTATTCTGTTTTTGCTCCATAAATTATTTAGAAAATTACTGAAAATCATTTAACTACATCTGTCAATACCAATTATTCTTTTAATAACCGCTAAATCTATACTGCTTATACACAATGATATGGATAAATGGGATCGAACTCATACCCATTGTATATATACTTAACTTTTTTAGTATTACACTCATTTCTGTATTGTATATATACCCATTCTCTTATATGTTATCTTGCTCTATTTATTAAAAATAATAAATGTTTAACACTTCTAGATTAAAAAATATGCTAATCTCAGATTCGTCAAATTTTAAATAAAAACAGTCACTCTATCATATTTTTTTATTTTATTAAAACTTTTTATTTTTAATTTTTTTTAATTTTTTAATTAAATAATAACTCAAATTAAAATTGGAATTTTTTAAAAAAAATGTATAATTTTAATGCAGTTAAGGAATGTAATCAATGGTATCTAAATTACCATTTACCCTGAAAGAATGGCGTGATATTTTCATCAGAGTAAGTGAAAATCCTTTTTCTTTTATCATTACAGATAGTAATTTCTTTTTACTGTTAATTGTATTTGGAATTCCATCCACAGGAATTACTGCACTACGTGGTTAAATAAGCCAGCAAGGCCAATTTAAATCTCCCATATATCTACAATAGCCATGACCTAATTCCCTTACGAATTTGGGGTTGACATACCCGTCTTCTCTTCGAACAGAATCGAACGCCAATGACAATTGAAAGAACAAAAGTGAACTAAAAGCACAGAAATGAACGGCGGAAAACCATTAGTGTCTCTGGCAGTTTCAATACACGTTCCACCATGGAACGAAAAACGTTCGATTCCATGGAGGTTGGGAAGTGGAACGAAAATTTATCGTCGGCGTGATTTACAGCATAAAATGGCAGAGTAAAACACTCCAAAGCTATAAATACCGGAGCTTATTTAAAATTTAACGTTTCTGTGAACAGAAAAGTATTATTTAGTGGCTCTGGTTGTGTGGGGGATGTGATGTATTTTTGTGTGTGTAATCCAACGCTTCGTGGTTGTTGCAAAAATTCGGAATTTATAGCATTTACAGGGAATCTCATTTTTCATTTGTTGAGTAGTTTATGGAAAATATGAATTTTCAGAGCTTATGTTTGAGAGGCAACGAAGAAAAAAAGATGTGTGAATATATTGGGATGGATAAAGTTGTATTTTCTGTTAAGGTTTTAGAAGGATACTTAATGGTAAAGCTAAATCATTTCTTGAGAGCACGCGTACAAGAAAAATATTTAAGAGTTTAAGATAATGTAATGAAAGGATATATTTTCAATGCAGGAAAATTTAGGCTTGTGTTCAAGAACCCTTGAATTATTTTAGCCACTTTGAAATAGGGACATTATTTTAGTTGACCAGCATAGATTGTTTTTGCTACAGCAATTTGGAACGAGCTTCCAAGAACAAAAATCTAAAGATTAGTCCTTCCATTTACCTCCACAAAGATATTGTTTAGTAGATTTACTGTGTTTCTATCTGAAGTAAACACAGAAAATTTCAGCTTAATTTGCATCTTCTAGTTTCGTTCGAACAATAGAAGTAAATTTCCAACTGAGTTTCTTCGCACTAATCAAGCATTATTATAAAATATTTTTTGATCAAATTCCAGATATTCTTACCGTTGATCATTCACGACAATAAAGATATTGTGCGCTATACAGGATGCATCAGCCTGTCACATTATACATTAAATATTGAAGCAAAATGCTTAATAACTTAGGGTCATTTTGACATGCTGTTGTTCTTTAATGCTGGGCACTTCAACCTGTGGTCAGTATCCATTGTAAAAGCAGACATGTAACAGTTTCAGATTTATTGAGGAAGCAGCGTGGATGAATGCATGCTCCGCTGTACCCACAATTTTGTCATCTCAATATTGTATGAACACCTCAAGAGATGACATCTGAAGGATTGGCAATCTCCTCCGCTTCTCTAACGCAAGGATATATCCCTATATCTACCTTAGAAACTTATTGTGTCCATTCTTTCATATATGTAGGAGTTTATGGTTAGTCTTTGTATGATTTCATACCTTTATCTCTATTTCAAAACATTATCACATTATCTGGATCTCTATTTCAAACAAACACATTATCCACCAAACAGGGTCCGAATCAATAACAGATCATTTTTTTTTTTTAAATTTATATTTATAATAAGTGATAAATGAAAGTTCCCTTAGAAATCCAATTGATAATAAATCTTTCAATTTTATGGTAAATATTATTTTTAATCATATTGTTATTTAAAAGTACACTAAATCGTGAATTGAATTATTTAAATAATAATATTTTATAGTTTTAAAAATTTTATAAATCTTGTTGAATTTTGAAAATTCTATTATTTTGCTTCTGAATTCCAGTTTTAGAAGATAAGTGAAAACGGGCTTAAGTTTAGATCAATGCTGAATTGATATCAAAATTGTAAAGATTGTTCAAGATTTATCAAAAAAATTTTACCTCTTCGTACCTAACATGTATAACTAGCATTAACAGCTCCTCTTGGTTAGTAATCTTATTAGACTATCTGATACAATTCAATGTAATACTTGGCACAGTTTGGTTTGGTTAGTCTCTCTATGGTCATTTTCTGCATAAGTTGGACTAATTAGACCGGGGCCTACAGTTTAACGTGGATTCTTAAGCACTAACAAGCATCCATGCGATCGCCAGGATTCGTACTTGAAGCCTGTGGTTACTTGACCCAGAATTGTTCCCGGATTTCTTCACTTTCAAATGTGACGCAATTCTCCTTAAAAAAGTTCACCCAGTTAATGTCCTCCCACTCAACACAAATTGTTGGGCTGTTTGATGTATGCATCAAACAGCCCAACACAAGACTGACTGATGCTCATCAAAAAATATCAAATACATAATAAATAAAAATATATTTAAATATAAAAATCGGTAAAATCTATTAGTTCATAATATTTCATGTCATAAATTTAATCCAATATAAATTACAATTGTTGATGTAGAAAGGAATATAAGATATCCAACAGAAACAACAATTTGATTATTTATTGCACATACTTAATTTACGAAGAACATTTATAAAGAATATATGTTACAAATTAAGAATATATGTTACAAATTAAAGAATATATGTTACAAATTGTTAATTTATAAATATATGTTACAAATTGTTAATTTATAAAGAATATATGTTACAAATGTATAATATATTTTATAGTTATAAAATTCCTTTATTATATGGTTTAAATACAAGTATCAGACATTTAAATCATATATTTATAATTCTGATGACAAATATGATTTTTACCAGACGCAGAATTTTTTATATGCCTCTGCGTTTGACTTTGTCCAAATAAAAGAGTAAAAACGGAAAAACAAATTATATGGAGTGATTAATTATTTATGTCTGGCGTGGATATCTACTTTTCCATTATGTTGCATGTGGTAAGATACTTTTTTTAATGCTAGAAGATGGAATAACAAAATGTACAGTTTTCAAGCTCAACTGTATTTTGTTTTCAGATTAGTTCTTTTTCGTTGTTGCCAACAAAATAATGCATTTCATAATGGTTTATTCCGTATTAAGTCACTACGCATTGCAGTATTTTGTTTTCTCTTTGGTCTGTATATTGAAGATACAAATTTTATTCTTGTACCTATTGCACTCGTATTCTTGTATATATTGTATTATGCTCTGAAATTGATTATGCAACTAATTTTTAATATAAAAATATCAGATTTTTAATTAATATATATCAATTAAAGAAATCAAGGAAATCTTTAAAATATTGTTTAACAATATATTTTATATTAAAATACAAATGTTTTATAAAAAGAAACAACTTTGATTATATTATATTGCTAGTGATTCACGACATCATGAAGACATTGTGCTAAGTAATTTAATTAAAATATTTTTATAAAACATTTATTTATATGAATTCGATTATAGCATACACACATATGTTATTCAATCAGGATGCTCTATTGTAAATAAAAAATTGCATATAAATATAAAGAATTTTTAAATTTTTATTTTAAATATGTATTTTGATTATGTAGACCATATAGTAAGTACTAGCATAGTAAGTATTCATTTCACTACATGCACTTACTATACGACATGAAAATATGGGTTTTCTACAAAATTCTCTAATCTTCCTTTTCACTTCAGGAAGTATAACACAACAATCATTCGGAATAGCAAAAAATTCTGTATAACCCTAAATCAGTTACCATTCTTGTTATAGTGATAAATGAATTGACAATCAAATGTGCATTGGAACGTTAGAAAACAATATTGTACAATACTGATAAGAAACAATATTGTATTATACAAACAATTTCATTGCAACAAGAAAAACTATATTTAAATAAACATAGTTTTTTTTCTGCAGTAATAAAATAAATTTTTGCATTTCTAATTAATTTCTGATTTTAGTATCTATTTCATTCAAAACTAAATTATACTTAAAAATACTTAAAAGAAAGTTTTGCTAAATAAAATTTAAGAACGAAATAAAAAGACAGCAAGAAAAAAAAATAAGCAAATGATTCTAACAGCATACCCAAAGAATCATCATTTTACTCAAAAGCTAAACATTTGACTATTGTGTCATTCATAATATGACAGAATATTAGCAGATTCAAAGTTAAATAGGTAGCGAAACGGGACGCTTTCTGTTATACACAATCAGTGTGTATTTGAATTAAATGCTTTTAGAGGTAAAGCATTTCAACGTTTATTTTCATGTGAAGAATACTACAGTTAAACAATAATATAGGACTGTCACTATTGATATCAAAGAAATTGAATCTTCATTATCTTACATGATAGCTAGTATCCACACCCACTAAACCAGAGATGGAACTGGACGCATATGCTGAATGTGCAAACAATAATTTATTTCATACTATACATGATAATGACTGAAATATTCAATTTCAATTATCAATCAATAACTATAAAACACTGCAAAATTTAATTTAAACCGATAGTCCCTAATAACATATAGAGTAATCATGAATGAGTTTCGAATTTAAAGCTGACCAGGTACCCATTGAACATTTAACCACTATAACAACTATTCTGATTACGCATCAGTCCTGCTTGCAGTACTGGTATCTCAATCAGACAGAAATGATTTGCAGCTTTGTATTATGCACCAAGGTTCAGTAGCTACTGAGCATTCTGAGTTAGAAAAATTAATTATTAACTGAATGATTGAGTACATAATGAGACTGTTTGTAATCAGAATATAAATCAGACTTGTTTACATTCATGCTCAAGATAAATTAATTGCGCAAGTATTGAATAATATACTCGCATTCCCGACATTATGTACTAGAACAAATATTTATTCAATGAGATTATAATGTTATATTTACTTGATATACGATAGTTTTTTTAATTTAAGTATTTAAATATCAATTGAACATATATTAGGAAGATACAAAAAATTAATATAAAATTCTGAAATTGCAAACCCTAATAAAAAATAGATGTAATATAAAAAGTTGTATGCATTATTTTTAAAACAAATATTGATAAGATTTAAAAGTTAGCACACATATATCTAAGCAATTTCAATAAAAAAGTAGTACTTATCTGTTTTACAGTTAGTACTTTTACAGGAATTAAAAGAGTTATTTCTTACCTAAAATAAAAAAAAGTTATATTAATTAACATTATAATTAATATTAATATAATTAAACACAATATATATATATATAAATTAAATAGTACCTATTTTGAAACAAATTCTGGGTTTTTACATATTTTGGAAGTTAAAAAATATACTTACATACGTATAGAATTTTATGAATATGCAAATACTTGGTATCAAAAAGCAATGTAAGTTTTTCCCCAGACTTTTACATCAATAAAATAATGCACTATATAATGCGTCGCAAACAGTCCAAAATGTAAATTTTCCTTGAAGAGATGATTATCCACGATTGTACAATCATGTGGAAGACCTGAAATGATTTCATCATGCCAATTTCTTGAATCTGTCACATCTTCATCAAGTTTTCACGCTTCTGATACTATTAGTGCACTACACCACATTAAACTGCATCATGCAACACATAACTGCATATAAAGTAGGTGTCTTATTACAGATATGGGTAAAAGTTGAGACAGCACAGCTGTGGATGAAGTTGCGCTAATTTACTAGTTTTTTTTAGTAAAACTTTGTAATGATCGAAAATGAAACTTTTGTAATTATAACAGCTCAGAAACACTTTTACAAGAAAGATTTAATATTTAAAATATATGTAGATTTGAAAAATAACTAAAACTTCAGTTTAAGTATTTTAATTTGGAAATCATATCCCCCACCCCGGTATCATCTAAATGGTTCACGTCTGCCACTCTTCGATTTCAGCAGACAACAGAAAGATGTACCTGTCTACAAATTTATTATAGTCATTGGTGGCATAGACATAAAAAGATTTTAATTTGTAATAACATATACTGTTTTGAATCAGAACACCCTTGAATAGAAAACCCAACAGGACATTCATCAGTGGACTCCAGCCTCACTTGCTTTCTGATAGTGACTGTCATGCACTCTTGATAATTACTGGACAAGTAGATGCTTTTATTACTATGCCACATAAAACTGCTTCATATCACACATCATGGCATATAAAGCAGATGCCTTATTACAGTTGTGGATGAAGTTACGTTAATTTGGAACTCATATCCACCCTCGAGTTCAACAGCCAACAGAAAGACGTTCCCTACCTACAAATTTATCATGGCTATTGCTGCCATAGACATAAAAGCTTTTCATTCGTAACAGCATCTAAATTTTTGAGTCGAACACCCATCGCATAGAAAAGCCAATAGGATATTCTCCAGCCTCACTTATTTTCTGATAGAGTGACTGCAATGCCTTCTCGATAATTACTAGACAAGTAGAAGCCTTTATTGAGAAAAGGGTTGAAATTTAATCCTAACTTTTAGTTGACAAACATGCATACCTCGATAAATATCGCAATGAGGAAGAAAAAAGAACTATCGAACAAACGTGCCTGTGCCTCCAAAATACCATTTTTGAAGATAGCGTAGTTAAAAAGACACTTCTGTACGAATCTCACCAGCCAAACACTCCCATAACTTTATTAACGCAGTCACCATAATTTGATAACGCCGAGTAGAGTTATTTAGAAATTTGTAGATACAAACTAAGCAGGATGCCGCTAGACCCAGAAACTACATCGGCACGAAATTAATTAGCGAGCTCTACGCTTCGTCCTAATTAAATCGGTTGCATAAAACGCAGATGATGGCAGTTACGGTAAATAACTGCGGTTTGAACTTATTGCGATAGTGGGAGGAATGCAACCCCGATAATCTTTTCTGATGCAGCCCTCCGATCACTGGAAAGGGGTAAATAAGCGGTTGATTATTAATCTTTTAAAAACGCTTCTTAATGAATATTGGGTTCAAAGATGGGATGTTTTGGGCGAGATATCTTTTGCAGTTCTTTTAAGTTTCGCCCTAGTGGGACGTCCCGCTGTCTAGAAGTGAATGACAGTTTTAATTACTGGATTTTGAGTGCTAAATTGCGGTTCATTAATATTGAGATAAGGTTAGTGGAAGCAAAGAGGTGTATGTTTTCTAGATATTGCTGTTTCAAACTATGTTTTTCCTTAAACCAGCTTGAGCTAAAACTTTATCGTTTCAGCAAATAATAACTTGTGCCTATATGTGCACTGTAATTTTAAATATGCTTACTAGGTTTGGGGAGGGG
The DNA here is from genome assembly GCA_021605095.1 of Caerostris extrusa. Lineage (NCBI taxonomy): Eukaryota > Metazoa > Arthropoda > Arachnida > Araneae > Araneidae > Caerostris > Caerostris extrusa. The sequence continues at coordinate 20,282 of BPLR01004849.1, read as the reverse complement.
GGTGAGGTAGAAAAGGCGAACCCCAAGATTCCACTTATTACCCAAGATATTATTTCCAAACTTCAATAACATCAACAGTAAACATTCAACTACCACAGATGTATCTGTTGTAGAATGATCAACAAACTTAAAATATTCCCGAGCCAAGACACAAAATTATAAATAGAATCGCTGAAAATAATACATTGAAAAATAAACTTTCGCATTTATAACTGCTCAGGAAAAAAAAAAAAAAGATTTAACTATAAAAAAAAAAAGAGATTTAAAATATACGTAGACTTGGGATAAAAGTTATTGTAAGCAAAAGAGGTATATATCTTTTAGATATAGCTGGTTTCATACTATCTTCTACCTTAAACCCATTGTACTAAAGTTCAACGAATAATAACTTGAGCCTACATGTGCGCTAGAAATTTAAATATGCTTACTGAGTTTGGGGAGTTTTGTTTGGTTTGTCAACTGTCATTTTGTGCACACTTTAGGCTAATTAGATCGGGACCAACAGTTTAACGTGGATTCCGAACCACTAGCAAAAATATCTATGCTACAGGCAGAATTCGAACCTGAAGCCTGTGGTACCAAAGGCCAGAACGCTAGCCAATTGGCCATCAGGGTCGCAGGGTTTGGAGAGAAGGTTAGAAGGTGTGAAACACCAAGATACCACTTTTATGTTAGTCCCAAATTTCAATAACAACAGCAATAAACATTGAACCACCTAATATATCTCTATCACAGAATGATCAACATAAAAGATTAGTGAACCAAGACACAAAATCTTAAATGGAATCGCAAAAATAATGCATTGAAAATGAAACTTTTGCAATTATAATTGCTCAGAAAACTTGTACAAGTAAGGACTTAATATTTGAAATAGACGTAGAGTTGAAAAACTTCTAGAAATTCAGTTTAAGAATTTTAATGTAACTATTTATAGAGTTTGTTGAAAATGAATAAAATGAAAACGTTTACATTTTTATTGTGTTGATATGATAAAAGTGAAACTTTGTATTTATCGAAAATGAAACTTTTGCAAATTTTTTTTTTTATTTCCAATGGCTGGGGCATATCAAACATAGCCATTGGGAAAAAAATATTGACACAAATTTCATTTTCGATAAATACAAAGTTTCACTTTTTTATAATATCCATACAATAAAAATGTAGACTTTTGTAAATATAACATCTCAGAAAATTTTTTACAAGATATTTAACATTTAAAATATTTATAGACTTGAAGAACTTCTAGAAATTCAGCTTAAGAATTTTAATGGAACTATTTATAGAGTTTGCTGCAAATGAATTAAAATGCAAACGTATACATTTTTATTTTGATGATATAATAAAAAAGTGATAACTTTTAATCTGTCCAACAAATAAATTCAATTTCCTTTCACAGTATAATAATAATTTCAGAGAACACTTATAATTAAAGAAATTCCGTTTAGTATAAAAATGAAAGTTATATTTCATTTCATTTATTAACATCATTACTCAGTACTTCTTTCAATTTTTCTAACATCCTTTAACAATTTAATATTTCATTGCTCTGAGTCATTATTTTGTATTACTTTGTATATTAATATTTTTATCATATGCAATTTGAATTTAATTTTTCAGTAATAAAGATTAAAGGGAATTGCATAAAAATCTTTAATAATGTAAAAGTCATATGTTTTTGCTGAATATTTAAAATAGAAATAAAAAATGGAAAAAAACAGTAAAAGGAATTAATTATTGTAAATATATTATATATAAAAATAATTTACATTGATTTACATAAATTTTTAAAAAAGAACAAATTCATTTTGAATTCAATAAATTAATGTCTTCATTAAATTCGCATGTTTATCAAAAGAAATTTGTATTTATTTTTAAAACATTGAAACAGTTATGAGCATTAGTGAATGTTAATGTGCTCAAAAAAATAAAATTAAAAAATATTATATTTAGCTTTTTTAAACTTACTTTTAATTCATCTAAATACTAAAATTTAATATATTATTGACATGTTTTAGAAGTAAGTAATGTTAATAATAATTTAACAATTGTAACATAAATTGTATATTTTTTTCTACCCATTCTTTTATGAATATAAATAAAAGCATTACTTATACACAATACAAATTTATTGTCTAGTTTTAGAGTTGAAATAATAAACAAATGTATGAAAGGCATGGAATGGCTGTAAACTAAATGGAAAAGCATTTTCCTAAAAAGTGAATTTATTCAAATTTACCAAAATGCATAAAAATGATAAACACAACAGTAACAAAACAAATGGATACTGGTTTAATATTTATGTTAGGAGAAAATGTAGGCAATAAAATATATTTTTGGTTTTTAAAGCCACTTTTGAAAAGTAACATATCTATTTCCCAATTTTATTCAGTAAAAATAAATGTTTATAATATTTGTATGTTAAAAGCAACTGGAAATAAACATTTATTTTTGAGTTATACAAATGTTTATACAGCAATATATAAATGCATATACAATAATACACAAATATACATACAGCAACATGTCAAAATTTTATCAAAAAACATATATGTAATTGCGTGTTTCTATTTTATACAGTCTGCATTACTGAAAAAGTTACATTCAGTTTAATTAGACAATGCATATTTTCTTTAACTTTTCTCATGATGACTACATATGTTAAAATTTTAAATTTTCAACAAATTAATTTTCAAGATTTCAAAAGTTAATTAAAAATCATTGTCATTCACAATAGCATATTATATAGAAACTGTGATCAGATGATTCTGTAGAAACTCGCATTAGATGTAATATAATTTATGTATATATTAGAGGATTTATAATTAAAATTCTATAGAAAATGTTCCTATCAAACTCACTTGATTTATTATTCATGAAATAATTGACACGTAATTCATAAATTCAGTGACATTTCTTAATTTATTCATTGAATTCCATTGTCCTTCCAATATTATTTTTATTGTGTAAACTTTAATAATTTTGTGAGGTATATTTTGATATTTTTCAGTTTAATTATGAAATGTATTTATAAGTAACTTTTGTTTAATATTAAAATGCGGTACTGAAACTATTTTAAGGATAAATTTTATGTATTTTAATCATAAATTATACCGTATAAACTTGCTTATAAATTATATAAACTTATTTATAAAGTGGTAAAAACGATTTTTTTATTACAATGACTTTTTTTGTTCCTGTTCCATTGGTTTGTCTCTCTACGTCGTTTTTGTGCACATTTTTGGGGTAATTAGACCAAGAGCTATAGTTTAACGTGGATTTCGAACCAATAACAAACATCCATGCCATCGCCAGGATTCGTACCTGAAGTACCAAAGGCCAGAGAGCTAGCCAGTTGGCCATCAGGCCGCCTGTACCTTTTTATGATGGTTGACTTTGAATATTTTTCTAGAATTTTCTTTATTTTTGTTGAGTTTTATTTCTTTAATAAGTTTAAAAAATGATGTCATTTTTGATTATTAAAAACCTAAAAGATTTTAAGGAAGCCATACATTTTTATTTTAATTAAAATTAAAAAAAAAAATATTCTTAATATTTCTCTCATAGTCTCATAATTGCTTTTCTGTGTGGGATATGCATGTGAAGTTTGGTTTGGTTTTTTGCTGCTCTACGGTCATTTTGTTCACACTTTAGGCTAATTAGAACATGACCTACAGTTTAGCATGGATACCGAACAACTAACAAACATCTATTTCACTGCCAGGATTCAATCCTAAAGCACGTGGTATCAAATACCAGAACGCAAGTCAATTGTCCATCAGGCCACTATTGCATATGAATGCCTGTGTTTCAATTATTTACAAATAATATATTGGCAGGTTTACAAGTCATTTATTACCTAAATCATTTCGAAATGATTCAAGACCACATTATTTCCTGGCATGACATTGACTAATTGATATAATGTCCCTACAAAAAGAACAGAAAATGACCTTAGAGCAACAAACAAAATCCTATAACGGATATATTGGTGTATAAATTGGTTAAGTTCATATACTAAATACTGAAATCTAGATTTCCTCATTAAATAACACTTTTTCTATACAATGCAAACATAAAAGACAGATAATTAATTTGACGTTTAGATAAGATAGAAAGATTATGTATTGTAATAATAGATATTATATTGAAAGAAAATATTATTAATAATGTAGGAATTAAAAAAATATATTAATTTTCAGAAAAATATTTATGCATTCTTTATAATAATTGACACTTGAATCATGCATTCAACGATAGATTGTCCTTTACAATATCCTATCACAGTTTTATCATTTATTGTTTGAGATAAGAGCACCATTGTATATTAATCCTATTAAGGAGATTCTTTAAAATTCTTCTCAGAAGGATTTTTGTCGTTCTACGGTCATTTTGTGCACACTTTAGGCTAATTAGAACAGGACCTACAGTTTAGCGCGGATTCCGAACCACTAACAAACATCCATTCCACTGCCAGGATTCGATACTGAAGCATGAAATGTCAGAGCGCTAGTCAATTGGCCATCAGGCCACTATTGCATATGAAGACATGTGTTTCAATTACTTCCAAATTATCTATCGGCAGGTTTACAAGTCTTATATTACCTAAATCATTTCGAAATGATTCAAGACCCACATTATTTCCCTGGCATGACATTGACTAATTTATATAATGTCCCAAGAAAAACAATAATGGCCGTACAGCACATATTCGTTATAGTAGCAAAAACACTACTATAACGAATATATTAGTTGGCGAAATAAATTGCTAAGTTCATGTACCAAATATTGAAAGCTAAATTTAATTAAATAAAATTTCTCTAAAACAAAGCGATCATAAAACACAGATAATTAATTTGACGCTTAGATACGATAGAACGATGTATATATTGTAATAATAGTTATTATACTACAATGTAAAAAAGTTAGACCAATTTTAATTGAGCAAAAGAACTTACATTAAATTTTGCTTGCGAAAACGTATAGAATGTTGCAGAAGGCATTCGGTGAACATTCCTATATCGGAAAGAAATGTTTTGAAGCGGTATAAACAGTTCAAAGAAGACAGAGAACACGTTGAAGACGAAGAGCCCTCTGGTCGACCATCAACCTCAACCGACGAAGTTCACGTCAAAAATTAAATTGGTGCTTGCAAACCGTTGATTTACAATTAGAGACCTTGATGATGATGTTGGAGTTTAAAACGGATCAGTCAATTAGATTTTGAGCCTCGAACGCGTGAAATCTCGAATGCACCAGCTCACATTGCATTGATTCTTCGTGACTGTTTCGCCAAAAATGAAACCAATATCGTTTCCAAAACTATCGTATTCTAATCGTGCGACTTCTAGCTATTCCCTAAACTCAAAAGTTCACTCGGGGATACAGTTTTGAGTCGATGAAGTGATTCAACGTGAATCGGCGCGTGCTTTGAAAGGCCATCCTTGCCGATGACTTTTTAGCATGAGGATTGGAAAAAAAGTGGCATAAGTTCATTGCCTCCGGCGAGGGATTAATTTGAAAGCAATGAAATAAATTTGGAAGAATAAACAAAGAGTTTTTGAAAAAAAAATAGTTGGTCTTACTTCTTCGGCACAGTAATATCAAATACTGAAAGCATTAAATAACACTTTTTGCATTAAATAATACAGTTCCTAAACAAAACAAACATTAAAAGTAGATAATTCATTTGAAGTTTAGATACAATAGAAAATGTAGATATTGTAATAATAGATATTATATTGTAGATAATATTATAAATAATGTAAGAAGCGAAAAATAATTAATATTTTTAAAAATATTTATATACATTTTACTAAAATTGATACTTGAATCATCCGTTATTCAACAGTAGATTATCCCTTACAAACTCCTATCACAGTTTTATCATTTATTGTTTAAACAAGATCACCATTTTATATTAATCCTATTAAAAGAGATTCTTTTAAAATTCCTTCTCAGAAGGATTACATTCCTTGGGGAATTTTTCTGTAAATTAAACTTTAATCTCATTACATTCTATGCTTGTAAAACCTAACCGTTTTCATCAAAACATTTACTACAAGCAAGCTTTCCATACTAAAGAGAAAACTTAAATTAAAATTTAAAAAAGGCGCATAACTAATGAAATATTTTTTGTTTGGTACGACGAGCTTTTATACTACAGGAAAGAAAACCCAAGCTTTTTCCGAGAAAAATAACTTTCATTATATATATTTTTTTTGTGACTGTAAAAAGTTCGTCTAATTAGACTTTTAAATTTTCTGAGCAAATTTAAATATCCTATTTTTTGTGGGATAATTTTTTGCTTTTTGTTTCCATATCTCACGCAAATTAAAGCTTATTGTTTAAAAAAAATAAATTTGTTGTTATAGTAAGCAGTGTGATATTTAAATGAGTAGGTTTTTAAAGTTCAAAGGGTCATGCCATGAAATAATTTCAATTTTTCAGAAAAATACATTTTAAACAGTCTTCTTAATTATGTATAAAATTAAAAAACTTTGACGAAGATTATGAGATACTTTAAGATTATGAATCATAAGCACTTATTTGAATAATATTACTTACATTTATTAAATTTTACTTACATTTATTCTTCCTTCTATGAAATATTTCAGAAAATCTTATATTATTTTAAAATAAACTTATGCATTAGTCCATTACAGAAAGAAAATACCGTGGCACTAGCGTTATATCTAGCTAGCCTATTAGTTAATGAGTATTTGATTTACAGCTTTCTTTTTGAAATAATTTTTTACAAAAATAAACAGATTAGTTCGCAATTTTAGAGCTTTTTGTAACTTTCAAATCAATTTGGACACTTTTCAAATCAATTTGAAACCTTTCAGTTGGAAAGGTCATTTCTTTCACCTCGCCTATATGACACGAAAATGAGGAGCAATTACTCTTTAAACACTTTCAGGAAACCCAAATTGTGATTTTACAAAACTGTTACCGGTATACTTTGTATGGAACATTCAGTCTACGAATAAAACTAGTTTCATGTTCTGTATGGATATCTGATGTTGTGTGATCAAAAAACATGACATTTGCTGGAGATCAGGTATATACTTTAAAATTGCTGATTTTTAAAATAAGAATAGCCACTAATAAAAACTGAAGTAGATTCGTAGAATATAACAAAACATAAATATTAAATCTATAACGTAATATGAATTGCCATGTTTTCATCCAAGATTAAATGCAACTACGTTTTTGTGAGAATTCTCTCACATTAAACAGTTCCTGGTATTATGAAAAGCAATTCTTGTCAACACAATACACTATTGCAAATACGTATATTTTTTGAGTGCTGGAAGCATTATCTACTCCATATTTCAAGAAAAAGAATGCAAATTGAAATTAATATACGACTTTTGAAGTGTCCATGGATAAGCTTTCACAATTTGTTTTAATCATCAAACCTAAAAATTAATATGAATATAATAAAAAAATATTGCATACCAAACAAAAATATTTCCCAATTGTTCTTAATTCCAACGAATAAGTGAATAGTAAACATGCTGAAGAACAAAAAATATTTTTTAATTTATTCATTTTTGTATCATTGCTCTTTAAAACCAGTGGGTAAGATTTTGACAAAATTTACAAATTTTTTTTATGGATTTCAATATGTTTGTATGAAGTTTTTTAGAATATCTCCTCTGTCATGTTTAAATGTGTTGTTGTTATGTTTGAAATCCTTCAAGAAATTTATATCATACTTTTTAAGAATCAGGATAGTTCATGATATAAGAAAATGTTAAGATGAAATCCTTAATGAAAAAACTTTCTTTTCAATGATACTTATTAGTAGCATGCGTGCATCTAAAATAACATTCATTTGTAAATATTTTCCTTATTGTACCATATTATTAAAAGTCGCATTTGTTTCGACCAGTATTATATGCGCAGTCTATTACAGAACAAGAATTGTCATGTTTTCATCCAAGATAAATCCTGACTCCACCTTGAGTGATGCAGTCTCTTACAACAATCCTTATTGAAAATGCAATCCTGATAGCACTATCTGCTATTAAAAACGTGCAACTCTTGCCTACTAGAAAAAAAATAGCACTCATTTGAAAATATTTCCCGTATTGTATCATATTTTTAACAGTCACAAATATTTCGAGCAGCATTATACACACAGTCAATAACAGCAGGAATTGTCACGTTTTTATCAAGATAAATTCTAACTCCACCTTGCGTGAGGTACAATAATCCCTATTGAAATGCAATCCTGTTAGCACTATCTGCTATTAAAAAACATGCATCTCTTGCTTACTAGAAACATTTTCTGTTTCGCGATTCTAGGATCTAAAACAGCACTCATTTGAAAATATTTCCCGTATTGTATCATATTTTTAACAGTCACAAATATTTCGAGCAGCATTATACACACAGTCAATAACAGCAGGAATTGTCACGTTTTATCCAAGATAAATTCTAACTCCACCTTGCGTGAGGTACAATAATCCTATTGAAATGCAATCCTGTTAGCACTATCTGCTATTCCAAATATGCATCTCTTGCCTACTAGAAAACATTCTACTTCAGATTCTAGAATCTAAAATAACACTCATTTGATTTGATTTTTTAGAATCTGGTATCTAAAATAACACTCATTTGATTTGATTTTAGATTCTAAAGAATATAAAATAAAAATTGCTAGATTGCTGGAATCTAAAAAAAAAAATTTAAGTGCAGATTCTAGAAATTACATTCTAGCAATTAGAGTAAAAAAATCTAATTGCTAGAATCTGAAATAAAATCAAAAAAGTGTGCTATTTTAGATTCTAGCATCTAAAATAAGATTCTTTTGAAATTTTTTCCTTTTTGTGTCATATTTTTAAAAAATCTTATACATTTCAGTAGCAATCTATAACTTGTGGAACAGGAATGCCATGTTTTCATCCCAGATAAATCCCAACTCCACCTTGGGTGAAGGTAGTCTCTTACAACAATCCCTATTGAAATGAAATGCTGTTACACTATCTGCTATTCCAAATATGCATCCCTTTTTGCCTACTGAAAAGCATACTCTGCTTCTAGTATCTAAAAATAGCACTCATTTGATTTGATTTTTAGATTCTAAAGAATCTAGAATAAAAATTGCTAGATTGCTAGAATCTAAAAAAAAATTTAGAGTGCAGATTCTAGATATTAGATTCCAGCAATTAGAATCTAAAAAAATCTAATTGCTAGAATCTAAAATAAAATCAAAACAGTGTTAATTTAGATTCTAGCATCTAAAATAACACTCATCTGAAAAAATGTTTTCTTATTGTGTTATATTTTTAAAGTCACATACATTTCGAGCAGCAATCTATAACTTGTAGAACAGGAATTGTCATGTTTTATCCGAGATAAATCCCAACTCCACCTTGCGTGAAGTAGTCTCTTGCAACAATCCCTATTGAAATGCAATCCTGTTAGCATTATCTGCTATTCCAAATGTGCATCCCTTTGCCTACTAAAAGCATTTTTGCACCGTGATTCTAGTATCTAAAATCACTCATTTGATTTGATTTCTGATTCTAGTATCTACTCATTTGATTTGATTTCAGATTCTAGTATCTAAAATAACACTCATTTGAAAATGTTTTCCTTTGTATCATATTTTTAAAAGTCACATTTTGACAACTATCTATAACTTGTAGAACAGGAATTGTCATGTTTTCATCCCAGATAAATCCCAACTCCACCTTTCGTGAGAGGTAGTCTCTTACAACAATCCCTATTGAAATGCAATCCCTGTTAGCACTATCTTATCCCAAATATGCACCCCCTCGCCTACTAGAAAGCATTCTCTGCTCCGTGATTCTAGAAAACGGAATGCAAATCCGAATTAATGTCCGACTCTGGAAGCGCCCGCTGCAAACCGCTAATCATTTCTAGGACATTATTCTCGACTCGAAGTACCACCTTTCCTCGCTACACTTGACCAACGACTTAAAGTGAGCTTCGTTGTACAATGCGATTAAGCCACAGTTTACCCTACCAAATATGTCTTATCCGCTCGGGAAAGTCACGGACTCAAACGGTCATTTCCGGAACGACGTTCCATTTAATTGGAACACCCCTCTTCGCCACCTTTCCTGAAAGATAGGATTAATGCATTGGTCGTAAGCTTTCGTGGCTTAATTTAGTCTTCCTTAGAAAATGGGAAAAATCTTTGTAAAGCTCTTCTCTCCAACCAAATAAAGGCTATGTTGTTCTTAAAGAATAAAAGTTTTATTATGTTTGTTTAGAAAGTAATTAATTTCATTACGTATCGCGAGGAAGATTATAATTGGTATCCCATGAGTTACGCTTTGGAATACTTAAAATGATTGAATTAGTCCCATACATATTTTAATGGGTTCCTAATTTTAATATTATAAAGGATGCTATGTAAATCTCATGTAATGTCGCATAATTGACCATAATAAATCAAAATTTGAATAATTTTCTTAGGGTTTTATGTAAGTGAATTGTCTTGTGTTTTACAATAATTGCGTACAAATATTTAGTATAAAATTCAATTAACAGCTATATGTATATTTATGCAAAATTTTTATACTTTTTAGGCAATATACTTTACACTTTGTCGGCAATATGCTTTATACTTTTTAGGCAATACTATACTTTTTTTGTCAAGGCAATTTCATGAAAAATGAATATATTCTATGTGAAGATTTTGTACGAAAAAAAATCTTCACAAAGAATATTTCATGCATGTTAAGAAACTTTAAATTAAAATAAACTATATATATATATTGTATTGTTTTTTTGACCATATGTATAATCCACTCTATAATGTCTTTTTTGATCAATATATATATTGTCTTTTATCACTTTTATAGATGAATTTCAGTTTCAAAATGTAAATGGGTAAAATATTTGATGATTTTTTCTACGAACTTTAAATTTAACTTGTCTTATAATACATTGAAAAAAGATGTAACCCACTATAATAATAACAGCAATTAAAAAAAAAAAACCAAACCAGGACACTTTTATAAAGTACTGCAAACATATACAACAAATACTCCAAAATATCAATAATGATAATTACTAAACAATCATAGATAAAACATTTGGCTATAAAAATTATAAAATAGTTATTGAGAATATTCAATGCTAAAATTGCACTGCTTTATAATGTTAATTACTCAAATTATCCAGGTTTAATGTATTTTGTAAACCTATATTAAAATGTGAAATATGCCTTAAATGAGAAAATAGCAAATAATTTAAATCTTTCTCTGCGTTTCCCTATCTCAACCAGTGTTTTAACCTCCTAATCACTAGAATCATTAATAAATAATTAAGATGGCAAAACTGGGATCCTAATTCTTATTACTGAATTGATATACATAATTTTAATTTTTATTACTATATTGATATTTTACATATTTATTGTAAGATGAAAATTGTTTTATTATTTTAAAAATAATTTTTCTTAAACTGAACAACGGTATAAATATAAATAGTTAAAACCTTAAATAACTTTTTTATACAAAGCTAAATAAAGTTTACTATACAAAATAGTACCTTAAATGAATGGTTAATGACTGTAATTAATCGGTACTTAACAGAACAAGCAAGAATTATACTCGCATCTGTAAAAACAAAAACTATTTTGAAAACTTTGGTTTTGAAACAAATTAATAAGCCCATAAAATTTAATATTTAACTGCTCCCTTGAGCAACTGCCTGACATTTACTGCCTTCAAAGCAGAGATGTTGTTATTTAAGGCTACCATGGGATGTTTTAATTCATTCGAAAAATCTCGGATTACTAATAAGCGAACCTGAAAAATGTTTTCAAGAAAGCTGGCTACATTTTTTCATCGACACGCCAGTAAAATAGCTTGCAATACATTGCCATTTGAAAAGCATTAACTCAGTGAAACGGATAATATTTAAATAAATCCTACGCGACACCCGCTGCAAGCATTAAAAACGTTACAAAACAGTCATTTAAATGAAAGTATAATGTTCACCTTTAAGCTAAATTAACCGTTAATGTTGCCTTTCGGAAAGTATACGACTACTAAACTGCGTTTAAAAAGCACTAGAAATTCTTTTAGAAAGTGTGCAAGGGGGGTAATATTTTGGGAGAATAGATTAATTGTGCTGTTTTTTCCATGTATCTTTTTACTTAAAAATCTTTCGTCGGCTCAAGTTTCCTCTTTTATGTTTATTTGAAAGGCCTGAAAACACTACTTATACAACACGAGTCGTTAGTTTTTGCACGGCTTTTATTTTTGCTTAAATCTTTAGATACTTGATATCCTAAAGTTTATGGTAAACGAGAATAAAATGGCGAGAAAAAAGCTTAATCAAATATTTCTACATTCTTTCCATTTTTTTCTTCTTATAAACGATAAAAGAAGAAGATTATGGAGATTAAATATTTCACCTCTGTTTTTTAAAACTTTATTTTTTTGTAATAAAAAATAACGATTACATTTTTGAATTACAGGAACAAAATCTTGTTATGTTGTTTTTCATAGAGCGTAGTTAAAAAGAAAAGTGTTGGAATTGTTATAACAGGAAGTACAAATAAATACCGGAAGAAGCAAATAACAATGAGAATAGAAAACATACTATATAAATGATTTATTTTAGTTTTATAATATCAATGTTTACAGCAGAAAGTTAAACATCATTAAAATAAATTTCTTTATTTAAAATAAATAAATTAAAAAAATTTAAATAAATTTCTTTATTTTAATTCATAAAACGTGAGTAAGTATGCTTGTGACTTGTAGCTCAGTGGCAACGCGCGCCGTTGGTGAACATTAGGACGGAGGTTAAATCCGCTGGCAGCTGTGTTGTAGACACTATTTCAAAAATCGAGTAGGCACAATGGCATTTGCGATGTTCAGTATCGTGCCTCGTGAGCCGGACTATCTAGTGGAAGTATTGCGAGTTTTCTCCCAAGCGATATGCAAATGCAGCATAGTTCCCCTAAAAGTCCACTCAGAAAGCCCCTTCCCTCCCTCTTTAAGGCTCGTTCCCACCGAGGCGAGAGACGTGAAGATTCAAGAGGTAAGCGACAAAATGTTTTCGACCCCTTCACAGCGAAACGTCAGAAATAGCAATACGCCTAGTGAAAAACCGCTTCGAGTTGAAAGTTGGGCAACTCCAAGCGGCGGACTGCAAGCCGGTTTCAGGCGAGCGCGGTGAGGCTAGTGATTGGTCAAATTTTTCGCTTGCATCTTCTCGCCTTGGTGAGCACGAGCCTTTAGAGTCACGGAGCCAAACAAAATTCTACCTACGGGTGCTCCGTCACAACAAAAAATCCCCCCACTTTCCCTCCTTCCATGATACCACACGGGTTCTTGGACATGGTTAGATGTTGCTGTCTATCAAGTGGGATAAGAAACAACAAGTATGCTTGTTTTTAACGCACAAACATTAAAAATATTTTCCCTTAAAAATAATTTCCAAGTAACTTCATAGTGATAATTTATATTTTTTATTATTTTTTTTTCACATTTCAAAACAAGCACATTTATATAACATTACACTTTCACGAAAACTATAAAATTTGTGAATTCTTAAATAAAAATTATTTGACATGTAATTAATCATACGACTTTAAAAAGCTAAATTTACTAATCTAATCAGATGATAATTTCAAGTTAGAAATTTAGAGTTAAACATTTTAATCGTTAAATTCGTATTGATTAAAATTACATATATGGCAGAATTCATATTACTTATTACGTTAAATATATTAATAAATCTATCATGACTTCTTTTGAGGAGATATTAGGTGATACTTAATAGGCATATTGAGACATATCAAAAGTGATTAAAAGGTGTCATAAAATTCTTTACAATTATATCATATTAAAACTCATGTTTTAATTATCAATAACTTAGTACATAAATCTGAGATTATTGAATTAAAAAAAAAAAGCCCAGCTATTTCTAGTTATACTACTTACAACTTATAGTTGATGCAACTCATTCTAGTCAATAACTAAATAATTTATTTATTGCTTATATAATATATGAAATTAATTTAAAATTTAATGAAGTAAAATACAATTGGTTGAAAGATCGAATCAATTGTATCTGAACACGAAATTTAAATTAAAGCGAAGTAAAAATAACATTGCTCGTGTAACACAGTACATAAAGCAATCGCTATACAAAGAGAGTCTGTTCTAGGCTAGCGCTAGAGGTTAAAGAAATCAAAATATCCCCGTGCTAGTAGAAAGTAAAGAAATGAAAAAACCGTCTAGAAATCCAACATCATTGATTGAAAAAACCTCTCCTACGAGCTAGGAGAACTTGTCACAATAAACGAAGAGATTTAATCATTTTCGCCAGTACTTTTTCTTAGTTATTTTCCCTCCTTTTTCATCTACTTTCTCGCGTGTCATGGTGTTTTTTTTTTATCTTGCGCAGAACCTTTCGTCAATTCATCTCAACAATCTATCAAAACTGTGTCACTCGTTTTCAAAGTTCGTTGGTGTTCGTATAGAATTCCATTGTACTACATCAGAAAATTGCGTTGCACAGGATTCGATTAAAATCTAAGGTCTGATGTTAATAGCCAATTGATGATGATATCGACTTTTTTAATAAATAAATAAATTTTAAATAGATTTCTATATCAAGATATTAAATGATTTTTTTCTTCATATGCTTTTATGATTCATTATTTATTTAGTGATATCATTTTTTTTAATGAAAATATCAAAATTGTTAATGAAAAATTTTTATTTATGTTTTGTGCTGTTAATCATGATATATAATTTTAAAAGATATTTTTCAGTAAAAATATCAATAAGTTCGTTGGTGTTCGTACAGAACTCCATTGTACTACATCAGAAAATTTTGCACAGGATTCGATTAGAATTTGGTCTGATGATAATATCAATTAATGATGGTATCAATTTTTTTAATAAATAATTTAATTTAAATAGATTTCTTCAAGATAATAAATACAAATTTTTTGATATGCTTTTATAATTAATTATTATTTAATGATATGATATCATTTTTTATCAATGAAAATACCAAAATTAGGACAACACCAGTCTAATGAAAAATTGTTATTCATGTTTTGTGCTGTTCATCATAATATATAATTTTGAAAAATACTTTTTCAGTAATAATTAGATAGTAGAAGATTAAATAATTATTTTATTTACATTTAGATTAAAAAAAAAAAATAATACTAAATGTAAGTCTTGGGAAGTAATCTTTCAATAAATTTTAAAATACCGTATTTAAAAATATTAATATTTTAGAAATCATTACATAATAAATAGCTTACATAACTTAAATACATTACAGATTCGTAATATTATTGTTTATTTTAATGTATGCTAGTTTAACATAAATATATCATGTTTCCTATACACTTACAATTATTAATTTGAAAAAAGTTATTTAAATTGTTTTTTTTTATGTACAAAAAAATTGCAGTTATTTGTAAACGATTATTTTACAAAGGACTTCAGATTTATTTAAAATAATTTGAAGTTGAAAATATAAGAGCTTTGTCAACAGACAAGTTTGGTAATTAATTCTGTCCTTTTAATGCAATTTAATAATTGATGAGTTACTTAAAGTAAAATACATGCAAATCAATCAAAATCAATTTTATCTTGAAATAAAATAGCTTTTTAATTAAGAAATATCCCTGATATTATTAAGTGTAACTTTAGCTCCAATAAAAAGATTAGAAGTTTATTTTCCTAAAACACACTTTAAGAGGGAAAATGAGCTTTAAAAATTTTCCATAAACCAGCAACATTTTCCCATAAATAAAGTTTATATTTTCGCTGACTTGCAGTAATATTCAATTACTGGAGATTCAAACCCATATTATCTTTTCCACTGTGAAACAGGAGCAAAAATAAATTGCTCGATAAAAAAAAAAAAACAACAGCTTTTAGATCAAAATTTAGATCAGTTACAATGTGCGGCAGGAGAATCATCTGTATTCTGGGTTATCCTGGCCAACATCCAAACAAACCCAACTACGGAAGCAGCAACAAAACAAAAGAAAACTTCAATTTTCCTTCCTCGGTATAACAATGTTCCGTATCAATCTCTGGGAAAAGTTATTGCAGTTATTGGACGGGAAAATAAGCTGCACCAGTAGCATTAAATTTTCCAGAGGGCATTTTGTTGTTTCATTTCTTTGTCCCCTCATAAGCTTGTGTTGCAGATAGTGCATATATCTATGACAAGGTACTAAGTTACTTTGTTTGGGTTACATTTGTAGTTCTATCTTTTCATGTTATGCGAGTGGTTACTTTAACAACTATACTGGTTTAATGTTATAATCTTTACATTGATTTTTATAGAAAATCCAATTGACATTTAATTAGCATGCAATTTCGTGAGTAGAAATGCCATTGAATTAATTTTTATCTGCCATTTTATGGGATTATACGGTGGTACAAAGAAATACAAAGTGGATTTCTTCGTTATTGAAAATTGGTATGTCTCGTGTTCATGTAATGGATACCACGAACAGCCCACTGATGGTGACAAGGGAAGGACATTGCAATCAGAAGAGGCTTTTAGGGGTAAACTGTTCTGCATTTATGTACGGAATGGCTGGAAAATATCCAATTAGGTAGGCTGAATATTGATGCGAGACGCTTTTTACACATTGTCACGCCATCAAATGTCTTTGTTGACTGCAGCAGAAACTGAGCTCTTTTGCACGCTAGATGCACACGTTACCATTCAGCTTTCTGTATATTTGCTTTTGCTATTTGAATACAACTGATAACATAACATATATTATATACTAAATAAATGTATATAATATATGTTATTAATTAAACTTTGTTATGGATAAGTTATTTCATTGAACATATTTTTATTTTAAAACTGCCGGATATGCCTGATGTCAATGTTAGGCATGTAGCAGATTCAGATTTACAAAAAAGTGGCCAAGGGACACTTATTACATTATACACATATTATGTCAACACTATTTTCAGCAGTCATTCCCAGTTATTGCCTTTTGGGATGATTGCTGATTCTTAGCTTCTACCTTTCTTTTCAAACCCAGTAGTTTTTGCGTTTAACTAATTTTTGGTCCGAGATCTCCTAATTCAGAAACCCAACGCAGAACTCACCAGATCACTTTACCTAGTTCAATGAATATAAATCAATGGTTAACAGAAATATGTGCTTAAATTAATTTATATTTGAAATTTTATGATTGGTGGAATTCTTTATTTCTAAGAGTTACATTTCTTTGCATGGGAAAGAGTTGAAGTTTTTGAAAAAAATCACATTTAGTTATTAAATGTCACCACAATAGGTTTCCTAAGCACTAAATTTTTAAGAAAAATTAATTTATATTGATTATTCAAGAAAATTCTTAAGCTTTGATTATTTGTTTAAAAATATTTTAAGGAATTCAAAAAATAATCAACTTTCTCGCCATAATAGTAACCAAAAAAAAAAAAAAAAATTATTCGACAGCAAGCCAATGCAGAGGCGAAATTAATTCACAGATTTAACTTCCCCAAAAGATTTCTTTAACGGGAATCTGAAAATTAATGAACTCTGAATTAATACTTCAAAATGACTCTTTTTAGTGACGCTTTAATTAAAATCTGAAGTTCTTAAATTACTCCACCAAATTAAGAATGACATCGGCCAGTTTGGAAAAAGCTTATGTTAGCATTATAAAAAGTTACCCACCCTGTCAAGTACCATTTGGCATGTAGTCGTACCGTGTGTACCCAGGTTTTCATTATTAAGTTACCTTAGCTTTTGAAAAATAATGAGTGATGAAGCCATCTTCTTTTTTTGTGTGTGAAGAAGTCAAAGTTAACAGATTCAAGCAGTTTCAAAGTAAAGAAAAAAAATTATTTAACAGAAATTGAAAAGCTTTAAGAATTTGAAAATGTAGGATCAAATTAGAAAAAAAGTTTTTATAAAAAGTAAACTTTAGTAATAAATGTAATTAAAATAATTCATGAAATAAGATATTTAAAAGTAGCAAAATTAAAAAGTTTCATATGAGTATAATTTTAAATAAATGCAATTCATTTTAAATTTTGTTATTCTGATTAAATATTACTTCTGTTTTCAAAAATAAATAAATGTGAAATGCCGTTTTCTCTGTAATTATATTAATATAATATGATTTGATTCTTTTTAACTAAAATAATTTTGTACTTTAAATAATGTAAATTAAATTTTCATTAGTTTAATTGATATAGAAACTATATTATCAAGCTAAAAGGAACCAGAAAATAAATAATTAAAATATTTTTGTAGCAAATTAGTAAAATTTTATATTTATTTTTTAAATTATATTACATAATGAAAAAAATTGCTTTGAAAAAAATTATAGCTTTGGCATTTAAAAAAAAAAAAAATGGCATAAGGATGTTCTAATGTCTATGTGTAATTACATAATTTATATATTAGGCAAATGTGATTTACTTTGTATTCAGTTATGATTGAAATGTCAATTTAGTAACATTGCTGCCCAAATATATTTTCTTTAAAATTTAAGTTTCTTTAATTGAGAAAAAAAAATAATCTAATACAGAATTATTTGAAAAAAATTGAAAAAAACAATGAACTGTTTTACATTTATTTTAAATTGAAATTTAAAATTAACACATTAAACTTTAATTAATAATTTATTTGAAATTCTAAAATTTAAAGAAAAACTTAAAATTTAATTTTTAAATTTTTGTTTGTAAACATAAAGAAAATGATATTAATTCCAATTTATACTTAAATTATATCAATTAAAAATGAAGTAAGTTTGAAATATTAACATCATAGTCATAAATAAATTAAATAAATAAAGATAAATAAATTAATATATATTAATAAATAATATAAATAAAATCAATTAAATATTAATACTATAGTTTTATGTCTGTCTATGACAGAAACCCTATTTTTCCAAAAAGCAATTTTTAGTGCAATTTGTCACTTCGAATTTACACTTAAAAAAAGACTTTAATATTCAGATCACGAGGACAAATTTGAAAACTAGTGACTGCCCTAAAAAGAAGAAAATAAGTAAATAAGAAAAAAATGTATTCTTAAGATTTTGAATCAACAAAAACTCAGTATCTTCTTCCACTGCTTATTTATCAGTTGAGCGAAAATTCAAGACAGCATCGTTTGTCATTAGGAAGAAATGAAAATGGCGATCTCCGAGATCCAAACAAGGAATAATGCACCCACTGAGGTAGAAAAGATTGCAAAGTTTATTATTCGTTATTTTGTTGCAATCTACTTTGCCTCCTCATTTTCCGTGTCATTTTGTCATTTTTTCCCTCCTTTCTACCATGCTGTTTTCTATCTCGGTAGCGTTTCTCGCTTAGGTTAATAAAAAGCACCTGACTTTTTCCGACTAAGGCACTGAAAGATCGACGTGCTTTTTTATATTTATCTAGTTGCATGTTCACTTCTTTACGTCATTTGAAGTTTAGAAATACAAAAGGAAGTAATATAGTACCATAAAATGGCCATAGTTTCGTCAGTGACTTTAATTGAATGAAATGAGATTTAATTAATTTATTTAAAAATGTTGAATTATTTTTTGTTAAAATTAATTAAATTTATAAAATTTAAGATTTAAATTATAAAATTTATGTAAAACAGGTAATAAAGTAATATGATATTTATTCCAATATATTCTTAAATTATGTCAATTAAACACAATGTAAGTTCGAAAATTTAATATCGTAGCCATAAAGTAATAAATAGTCTTATATATGTCTATGATAAACCTATTTTTCCAAAAAGCAATTTTTAATGTAATTTGTCATTTTGAATTTACATTGAAAGGGAACTATTTCATATTCAATTTATAAAATTATATTTATAAAATTAAAAATAAAGTACGTTTGAAAAATTAAGATAATAGCCATAAATAAATTAAATATATATTGTAGTTTTATATATCTCTGTGATGAACCTATTTTTCAAAAAGCAATTTTTTAATGTAATTTGTCAATTTGAATTTACATACGAAAAGAACTAATTTGTATTCAGATCGCAAGGACAAATTTAAAAACTAGTGACTGCCCCAAGAAAGAAAAATAAAGAAAGTAAGTAAGAAAATGTATTCTTAAGACTTTGAATCAACAAAAACTCAGTATCTTCTTCCACTGCTTCCACTGCTTATCAGGCTGAGCGAAAATTCAAGACAGCATCGTTTGTCATTAGGAAGAAATGAAGATGGCGATCTCCGAGATCCAAACAATGGAATAATGCACCCACTGAGGTAGAAAAGATTGCAAAAAGTTTATTATTCATTATTTTTGTTG
>BPLR01004848.1:0-40876 GCA_021605095.1 Caerostris extrusa | reverse complement strand
CAGGGAGCCAGGTGGCTCGAGTGTCCACTTTGCTGAGCAGGCCTACATGACTGCACTCTATTCAAGAAAGATCTTATTTAGGTCGTACAAGGTCTTGGCTCTGCTACCTGAAGAAAGAAACGGAACCAACACAATTTTATCGAGACATGTTTACTCTCACCACCACTATCGTAATACAAACAGTGTTATTTCATTGCACTTCCTGCTTTTGAATCATTTCATTAATATATATACAATCATATGAACACATACTGATTTATAACATACATCTAAAACAAGTGAATCATATTAAAAAATTTTATATAAAAGCCAAATTTTCCATTAACGTATAAATATAACAGTTTTTGAAGAAATCGAAATTTGTTTCTTTTCAATATGTACTTCTTCTTAAATTGTGTAAACAAATATTTATCATTTGAACAGACAAGTAACTTCCTGACATACTTCTAGTAAAAGAATGAATTTTGCTTACATTATTTTTTGTTTTATTTTTTTCTCAGTAATCAGTTTCTACAACAGCCATTCAACACAAAGCCAATTTCTTGATGTTTTTTACTACAGAAAGTCAATAATATTAAATTGATTGTTTTTCTGGTTGAATTTCCGGGAATTGGTTTCTAAAATTGTCTGTAACACCACTTGAAAACAAAGAAAAAATATCAATTATTTTGAATTAATTTAGATACCTGGTCTTATTGAGACGTTATTTCAAATCTAATATTTTATGTCCAGAGTGAATTCCATATTAAGGTCTTTCTTCTGTTGAACACAAGGGAATGGAAAATTTCACACAGCTTAATATTCGGAAAATTTGTGAAATTGCAAAACATTCATGCAAACATTTGTCAGAAACTCTTACGGAATTCTCTGCATATCATATGACAGGGTTTTATCATATCTTGAAAGATTTTTTCTTGTCGTACAGTAAAAAAGGAAAATCAGAGGCCAGTGCCCAGATATCATTCCACACAAAAACATAACTGCAGTGAGTTCAAAGTTCCTCGGAACAATGCTAATATTTGCCAAGATTATTGCTTGCCAAAACGCAAGCACTATCACATAAAGATTGCCTAACGAGGAATACTAACACGGAAAATTTGTAATCCAAAAAAAAAAAAAAAAGGTTAACAGATTTTTGACTCAAAAACCCTAGACTAGCTGGGCCAGTCACTAATGTTATAAATTTGCCCTGCAGTGGAAGAAGGTTTCCGCTGAATATCGGCATCATTGTGTCGTTCAGTTGTAATGACCTCCTTCACCTCTTGGTGATACCAGAGGGGTCCAGCTCACTCTGCTTCACACCAGCCAAACAAAAAAAAGGTGAAGATTGATTGCCGGGGCTTAAGTGATGATTCACTGGATCAGTTTGGTATTTTGTTTTATGATACTCTCCCAAACTTTGCTACTTTAAAAGTTGTGCAACTTGTAGCCTTCAAAAGCTTGGTGTTAAATTTGCCGATAGAAAATGTAATATTTAATTAAACACTTAAAGCAGCATCAAGATTTTTAAGTGAAATTTTTCTTATTGAATATATTGGACATCTAACATAAAAGGCTCACCTATAGCCAGCTCAAATTGCTGGCCAATTTCTGACACAAATATTACAAAGTCGACACCAGCTTATCGTACTTTACGTCATATTGGATACCTAATAATAAAGTTGTTTCATTTTGATAAAAGAAGGTACTTAGGATTTATTATTTGGATTCATCAAAGACATTATGTCGATATTTGAGCAACATTACGCACATTTGCTTCTTATAGTCATATTGATATCATAAAAGCAGCTTCATTTGTAAGATTTTCGTTAGCGTAAATTCTTGAGATCACTTTTGATCATTGACATTATGCGATTATTTCAAGACATTTGTACTTTTGTTATAAGCCATTGGATATTTTTCATGCCAGTTTATTTAGTGATTTCCTTTTCACATTTAGATAGGGATCTAACAAATATCATTATGTCGATAACACAGATTATGCTATCATTGAACATATTGATATACTTACACAAAGCAGTTATTTAAGACTCGCATGGGAAAATTTAGATTTATTATTTTGATCAACCAAATAATACAGCTTTCGATAATAAAGCAACAATAGACGGAAATTAGCCAGCACATTAACAGACATATTCTAAACCATTTACATCATATTGGACATCTAATTAAAAGCGTTTCATTGTGGTTTCAGTCAGCCTATGAGACAAACATTTTTGGATGGATACCAGCCTGATGAGAGAACATGAGCTTCTGAGTTCTTATTTATAACTAATAAGACACAAAGAAGGCAATATTTTGTTAATAAGAATTGAAGTACTCAAGATAATGAATAGAAGCACACGAAACAAAAGATGGTCAGTAATGCTGTTTTAATTAAATTCTTAATTTTTGAGACAGACATACTTTGCATGTAAATTCTGAAAACGGTTTATGAAAATCTGTTATTTCATGAAAAATGTTGTTGCAGCCAGTCATCCATGCAAATTTTGACACTCATCGTGAGAATCCCACAGAAAATGCAAAAACAAACATAAATGAAAAAAAAAAGATTTTTAATATTTATTAGCCAAAATTCATAAACAAAATGTTGCTAAAAAGCCTTTTCATTTTCAATATTTAACAGATTTCAGAATGAAAATGGTGTAAACATAATGCTTATTGTTGAGATTTATTTTTAAACGAAAGATAACTGACTGAGCCCAACTTCTGTAATGTGCATATCAGAAGAAGAATTAATTTTATCACAATATACAAAGTTTGATTTACTTCCCCAATAATTTCATAGTAAAATTTTCATTTGAAAAGAAAATAAAATCAAACTGTGGTAAATTAAATTATTTTAACACATTAAAACACTTTTAATTCGAAAAAATTGATCGGATATGCTTCGTTTAAAATAAACTTCTATCTCAATAATAAGCATTATGTTTACACCATTTTTTCATTCTAAATCTATTTAAATATTAAAAAATATAAAAAAAAAAAACTTTTTGCAACATTTTTGATTATGAATTTTATTGTCAGCTAATAAATATTAAAAAAATATTTTTTTCTTATATTTGTTTACATTTTCTATTAGTTTCTGACGGTAAGAGATCAAATTTGCATGGATTGAGTTCCAAAAAAAGTCCGTAGGTAACAACAACAACAACATTTTTTTCTTATATTTTAGTTTGTAAATAACAGATTTTTTTCATAAACGTTTTAAATTTTTGCAAATGTGTATCTGCTTAAAATGGTGCAAGTTTTCAAAAATGAAAACAACATTACTGAAACCATCTTTGTTTCATTGATACACTAGCTCTATTCAGTCTTGAAAGTACTTCCAATTCTATTAACAAAATATTGCCTTCTTTGATATTAGTTTTGTAATAAAGAACTCAAAGAACTTCATGATATCTCATCAAATCACAAGGAACATGAGAAAATCATTGCAGAGTATCAAAAATATTATTTGTGTCCATCCAAAATAATTAATCTTAAAATTTTAAGCTGAAAATTTTAATGTACTGCTTTGAATATTAGAATGTCCAATATGATATAATAAGAAAAGTACAAATGTACATTAATTCATTAAAATTATTGTTGCTTAAAAATTTAATATTATTTAATGGATCCAAAAATTAAAATCGGCTTTTAAATTTTTAACAGGAATCTTTTAAATAAACTCCATTTTATTATTAGAATAAATATGACATAAAAGAAAAGTACAAATGTGCGTAAATATTGCTTTTTTTAACTATCGACAAATATTATTTGTATTGAACCAAAATAAAAATAAATCCAAATTTTTTATAGAAATCTTTAAATAAACTGCTTAATTATCCACTTAAAATATCCAATATGACATAATAAGAACAGTACAACAGTGCAAAATATTGTTGCTGAGTATCGACATCCATATTCTTCCTGGTATATCCAAAATAATAAACCTAAATTTTCATGCCGGAATCTTTAAATAAACTGCTTTTATTATTAAAATATCAATATGACATAATAAGAAAGTACAAAATGCCAAATATTGATAACGCGAGTATCGACATAATATTCCATTAATCATAATAATAAATCCTAAATTTTATGCCGGAATCTTTAAATAAACTGCTTTTATTATTAGAATATCCAAATGAGCCCATAATAGAAAGTACAAATGTGCGTAAATATTGTTGTCCAGTATCGACATAATATTATTTGTTTTGATCCAAAGTAATTATAAAAATTTGAAGATTTGAAAATCTATAAATGAACCGCTTTTAATATTAGAATGTCAATATGATATAATAAGAAAAGTACAATTGCATTAATTCATTAAAATTTTGACTTAAAATATTTAAATTATTTCTAATGGCAATATTGTTCTGTTTTTAAATCTATTTAACAGTGTTTAGTATTAATATTCCATTTTCATTTATCAGTAAATTTAACACAAAAGCTTTTAGAAATTTAAGAGTTGCTTTTTTAACTTTAAAATAGTGTTTACAGGAGAACAATATCATAAAAATAAATACAAATGACATCAATTAATTCATCCATTTTGTGCCAGTTTCAAAAAAATAATGCTGCCATAAAAGAACAGCAGACAGTGCAGAACAGGAAGCAAGGTGAATGGATATCCATTTCTTCCTGGTTATCACACAGAGACAGAGACTCAGGAGCCAGTTTGCTCTATGAAGGTTTTTGTGGAGACAATCGTGACCATGGAAAGCCATAGCAATGTCACCGATGATAACGCGACATACCATCAGCGTTCCACTATTAGAACTTTAAAAAACTCATACTGAAGGGGTCTGTAGATCCTTTTCACATTAGTTATTCCCTCAATGAGCCCCGAGGGTTTAGAATCTCTTATGGGTTGCAGTCCAGAAATCTGGTATAACTTTTTTTTTTTTTTTTTTTGGAAGAAATTTTCCATTATTAAAACAATATTCCTCGTTAGATTTTCAGAAAATCTTTTATATATATGATAAGGTACTGCGTTTTGTATCTACAAGCAAATAATCTTGGCAAATGAATTGCACCTAACTTAGGAACTTTGAACCCTTTTACAGTTATGTTTTTTCAATGTGGAATATTATCTGTTTTAATAGATTTTCTTTTATATGTACGACAGAAAATTCTTTTTCAAATAATTATGATAAACCCTATTCATATAATATAGAAAATCCGTAAGAGTTCTGTAAATGTTTACACTAGTGTTACACAATTTCACAATTTTCGAATATCAAGTTAAAACTGTGTAGGAATTTTTATTTTCCATTCCAACCAATGTTCAACAAGGAAAGAAAAAAAAAAAGATCTTAATATGTAAAATTCACTCTATTGGACATATAAAAAAAGAGTTATGTTGAAGAATATTCATTTTAAAAACCTTAAAGAAGGTTAATATTAAATTAAAAATATTAAGATTTAAAATGCGTCTCAATAAGACCAAATTATCTAAAATTAATTCAAAATAATTGATATTTTTTGCTTTGTTTTTAGTGAAAATTTTATGTTCTGTAGATGAATTTTAAAGCCATTTGAATTCAACGAAAGAAAACAATATTTAATATTGTAACTGTAGTAAAAATAAGAAAGTATTTATTGTTGAATGGTTGATAAAAAAAAATTTTATTAAAAACTAAATTCCCTGAAAAATATAAAAATAAAAAATAATAATAATAAAAATTCAATATTTATAAGACATTATGAATTAGAGTTAAATCAGGAAGTTGCTGTCTGTTTAAAATGATAATAAAAATATTTGTTTACTTTTAATTTAAGAGAAGAAGTTTTTGTATTAGAGAAAACAAATTTCGATTTCTTTTAAAAATAATTACATATTTATACGTTAATAGAAATTTAAACTTTATATAAGAATTTTTTTTTTTTTAATAACATATGATTTCACTGATTTTTAAATCTGAAATGTATTTATAAATAATTTTGTAATTCTTATGATTATCCATGCTATATAATATTAATGAAATGATTCAAAAGCAGAATTTTTAATGAAGGGATCTTTTTCATTTCATGCATTAGTACATAATTGGTGAAATTAAACATGTCTCGACAAATAAAGAAATATTTGAAACATTGTGATTGAGAAGTTCCGCCCCTGGATTTGTTTCTTCAGGGGCGGAACAGCCCCATAATAGGCCAAGACCGTCTGCATTCTGGCAGATTTCGACATATCAGATGGTTTCTTGTTACGAGATAGAGTGGACAGCCATATTCTGCACAGTCATATTAGACAAGGCCCTGCTGCTTAAAAGTGGACTTCGAACCACTGCAAGCCTCCCTGGCACCTCTGGAACTCGAACCCTAAACCTGCGGCAGTAAGAGCCAGAGCTTGCTGATCCTCGGCCATGAGGCCCTATAATTAGAATTTACTAAAATTTAATAAAAACTGTGATCAAATAATTTGTTTAATGGCACAAAAAACTAAAACATTAGAATTAATATTGAATTTAACGAAATTAAGTTATAGCAAAAAGAACAACTACAACTTTGGCATCATCAAGAACGGAGCAACTTTCACATAGTCTTAGGCTATGAAACATGTTTTGGCATCATCAGGTGAACGTCGTGTTTTTTTTTTTCCCTTTTGATTAGCTTGAAAACAGATTTTATAATTTTGTTTTTATTTAGTAAGATTTGTAAAGATATGTTAATAAAGATTTTTGTTTTATTTTATAAAGATTTTGTGGTAAGGGAAGGGGAAAGGCCGAATTGTCTTTTAAAACATGAGTTACAACTTTTAAATATAAAAGAGTACACACATATGTATACAAGTTTGAACATTGGAAATCCAGGAAAATACATTGAAATCCAGCTTATAATACAGCGTGATTACAAAAAAAAAAAAAAAAAAAAAAACATTTTTCTTTTCTTTGAGCTGCTAACAATCATACCTTCAAAGAAACCATATAACCATATAAGTAAACGGTGTTTTCATAAAAAATAAAAAATAAAAACATTTTTCTGAATATATAAGAGCTTCTAACTATCATAATATTTACAGAAACTAAACAAACCTTTGGCTTAAAATATTTTGAGGAATACGAAATCTAAGAAAAGTTTCAAAGTTTGATTTGTCGAACTACGGTCATTTTTGCATACATTTTTAGCTAACTAGAAGGAGATCTAATCAGTTTAACATGGATCCCGAACACTCCAAACATCCATGCCAAAGCCAGGATTCGAACCTGAAGCAGGAAAGGCCAGAGCGCCAGCCAATTGGCCATCAGTCAGTGCAATGGAATGATTAATAGGAAATATATGTTAAGAATAATATGAAAATCAAAATTTTAACATTAACAGTTAGGGTTAACAGTGACGATTTACAAAAATTTCAGATGACAACATCTGATTTTTTTTATTGAATGCGATCTCCGTGGCACCAGAATTTGTAACTGTAGGAAACCTGAAATTGAAAAACATTGGATTCACATTCCTCACAAACCACAAAAATATAATACACGCATTCTAGAAAATACAATTTCAAGAATATTCTCTTTCATTCAACGCTCATAACTGAGAAAATATGTATTGATTTATTGAGTCATATTATTTTTTTACAACATTATGACTCCCTTATTTTTTACAATATTATTATTCCTTATTTAGATATTTTATTTTAATGATAAATTTTACAAATAAAACTCAAAATAAAGAACATTTCACAATTTTAAAAGACGAAAGCAAAATGAATTTATTTACTGCAAGAACTTTTAAAGTGTATATGCTATTCATTAATTTTTCACATAAAAATGGATCTATTTCTCAAAAATAAATATTTAATGAACTTCAGCAAAATAAATAGACCTTAAATTTGCCGTAGAAAAACACATTTTTTCGAAATGATAATTATTTAGAATTACAAATGTTAATTATTGTAAAAAAGGATGTGAAAAAGCTTAAGGATAATATGGAAAACAAAAGTTAAACTTTTCCTCAGTTACGGTTACAATGATGGTTTCGAAAATTTCAAAAATGACAACATCTAATTTTTTTTCTTTGAATGCGGTCTCCTTAGTTAAATATCAGTACTCTAGCAAACCTGAAAATAGAAAAAGGAATTCACATTTCTCAAAATATGATGAATACTACTTTCTGCGTCAAAAGTAACTCCAATTATATATTTTTTCAGAACTCTTTATTTATTCTTCCAAATGTATTTCACCGCCTTCAGAGTAATCACCTCCAGACATATTTAAACTTATGCCAACTTTTTTTTTCCAACTACAATGCATGCTAAAAAGTTTCGTTCAAGTAGTGTCAGTGTCAAGCCAGAAGTAGCACATATGTGAATACGGTGGTTGTGGAACGATAGGGGTTTCATTTTTTGCTAAAAGAACACGAAGAATCAATGCAGGGTGAGCTGGCACTTTTGTATTTCCAGTACCAATCAAGATTTGATGCGTTTGAGGCCCGAAATGGAATTGAACGATCCTTTGAAATTCCAACATCAGTAACAAGGTCTTTAATTGTAAATCGACGGTTTGCAAGAACAAGTCTAATTTTTTGGACGTGAGTTTCGTCGGTTGAGATTGATGGTCGACCAGAGGGCTCATCGTCTTCAACACGTTCTCTGCCTTCTTTGAACTGTTTATACCACTTGTAAACATTTCTTTACGATATAGGAATACTCATGCCAATGCCCTCTGCAACATTCTGAAGCAGGACATTTCCGCAAACAAAACTGAATGCAAGTTCGTTGCTCAATGAATTCAGACATTTCAAAAATTGCGGGAATCAGTTGGCATCTCACAAAGCGTAACTCAGACACTAATAAATATTTTGATGCCAAATTTCACACAGAGGACAAGAACAGTGCTAGCAACCTAAAAAAACAAAATTAAAATTCCTTAACCCCTGGGAATTTTAAATTACTTTTTGGACATAGTAGTAATACATGCATCTTAGACAATCTCAAGAATATTCTCTTTCATTCTAATGCTCATAGATAAGAATGGAATATGTATTAATTTATGAGAGTCATATTATTTATTTACAAAAGTAGCCGTTATTTGGATATTTTATGTCAATAATAAATTTAAACAAATATAACTCAAAATAAAAAACATTTCACAATTTTAAAAGACGAAAGCCAGAGGAACTTATTTGTTACTAGTTAAAGTAATTCATTAATTTTTGAATAAAATGGATGTATTTCTCAAAAGTAAACTAACAATAATAAACGTCGGCATAATAAATAGACCTAAATTTGCTGTAGAAAAAAATATGTTTTTTTTCAAATGTTATAATTATTTTAGGAATTACAATGTTAGTTATTGTAAAAAAAAAAAGTTATCATTAAATGCAATGAAACAGAAAAATATCATTTAAATGTTGCTCATAAACATTCAGTATTCTTTAACATTCCTTTGTTATTAAAAAATTCCTTATTTTGCATTTTTTTATTTGCTTTATTTGCTTTATTTTTATTTGCATTTTTTTATTTTTTTATTTTGCTGATTTTTGCATTCCTTATTTTATTTTTTTATTTTACATTTTTTAAATTAATAAAATTTGAAACAAATGCAAATATATATAGTAATTTAGAAATGTTTTTTTTTTCATTTACATAAGAAATCTTTTATTTCGTTCTTTCGGAAAAAAAAAAATTAATTATTTACACAACAACAAATTTATTTTTTAATTAAACGAATCTCGAAATTGATTAAAAATGCATTTCTTATATTATTTAGCTACTTATTTCTTTGTATCTAAAAAATTAAGTGATATTCTCAGTAAATTATTTTACGTCGTTCTCTTTAAAATAATTCCATTTTTTTTTCTGTTTTTCTATAAGGAATGAATATTTTATTTTACAAGACTATAATATTGAGTTCTACCCGTGCATTTTAATTAAAACGATTTCTTAATTAATTTTTCTATAACCATTCAAGGCCAAACACAAAAAAATTAAGCAAATAATTTTAATAAATGTATAAGTTATATTTAAGATTTTTTGGCGAATAAAATGGCTAAATGAATTAAATGATATATTTAAGAAATAAATTATTGTTTTTTTCACATATTTTGCTCTTGCATATGTGTTTTACATATTTAACTTAATTTATTCATAGTTAAATAATTAATATTGTTATTGAATTATTTATTTTATTAAAAATCCGACAAATTGATCTAACAAAATGCGCTATGTTCACCGACATTAATTTTATGTTAGTATACCTGATAGTTAAAAATAACTTTTTTATTACATTAACATTATTATTTTAATAATTTAAGTCAGTTAAAAATTTTTATTAATTTTATCTATAAAAACCTATTTATTGTTTCTTTTTATTAAATAAGTAATAAGGTAGTAATAATAAGGTACATAACATTGATAAAGGTAAGTAAAAATCAGAAGAAAATGTAGTAAAAATAAGTTCTTAGATTATAATTTTTTTTTCAGGAAATTGACAAAATTTTCAATTATAAGCAAATGAGTTATTTAAATAAGAGTGAAGAAAAAAAATAGTTTAAAAATATAATCGACTTTGGCCTGTACGTTTGCCACCCATAAAATTTAGAATTTAATGTAAGAACAGAAAGCATAAAAGCAATCTTAATAAATTAAAAAAAAAAAAAAAAAGATTTCCAGTCGATTTTCAGTATAAAGTTGTCTTTGCTTTTCACCGGACGATCTTTTTTAGAAATATTTTACATTATTTAATTATATAGTTAGTAACTGGTGAAAGAAATTCAAATAAATATTATGTATAAACAAGCTCGTGAAAGATTTAAAAATATATAATTTCAGCTCATGAAAGAAATTAAAAAATGAATAAACCAATAAATTGTGAAAGACTTTGAAAAAAAATAATTAACCAATAAGAAAAATTAAAAGGGTCGGGGACACAATAAAGTGATCAAGGACACAAAAACACCTATCCCCAAAACAATACTTTAATTTTGTGGTTAATAAAATTTCATCATATAGATATTCAATCTTTAAATATTTCCAGGTTAATTTGATGGTCATAAATGCATCTATACACACATTATAAGTAAAAAAATGCATAAATGTCACTTTTTAGTTATTTTTAAATTGAAATTGCTCATCTCAGAAAACCTATGCATAAGGAAAGCAGGACTTTTTTTTGGAGTCTTTGAGCGAAATATAGGCCGAAAATTCCTGGAGCCTTTCATAGTTCGAAGACCATTGAAAGTCTTCTCAAGCTGTCTCCTTGGCTGTCAATTCCTCTAAACATCCTCAAAATTCCAACGTCCCTTTCATATGAAAGAACACCCCTCTCAAAAAAATCATCAAGAAGAGAGAGAGGGAAAAAAATCTGAATAAAATTTATGACTTCAACCTCTTTTATTCTAAGCTTCCTAAGATATAAAAAATTCCACCCCATTTGACATGGCTCGAAAATAGTTTATTTTTCTGAAAAGATCCCCGAAGATCTCATTATATGAATCCTGGATCATTTTCTACTTTAAAACCCAGATGACGTTTTTTAATGTAATTTATGAACACGTCTGGGACTCTGAGTGTCGAAGTTCTCCGCTTGCGAAAGCACTGAATTTTACTGGAGGTATTTTCTGATTAATATTCTACTTGCACAAGTTCTTTTTCGCAGGATGTAATTGTAGAAGCGGAGAGGTTAGATGCCTTCCAAAACCTGCAGCCAAAATTTATGAAAAGAAAGTGAACTATAGCAAACCAAGTCCCCACGCGCTCTTTATTCAAAATATTGTGTAATGGAAGAGACTTGAAACAAAGAGAGATCTTCCCCCTTTCAACTCGTAGCGAAAAAAGGGTTTAGTTTTGTGTGGAAAAGAGGAGTCTAATGCACACAATTTCTATCAAGTTCTTTCGCACTTGTTTTCATTGGTAAATTAAATTTGTAAGAGATTTATTTGTTTAGCAAAATGTCTTCCTTTTGCACTTTGTTTAAGCAGAAGTGAATTTATTCTGCATAATTTTAATAAAATACAAAGAATCTTTTTCAAAATTAATTAATTTTTTAAAAATGCGTTCTATTTTATAATTTTTATATTCTGTGGGGTCTGAACGGCCGAGTGTCAATTGCTTTGGCACTCTGTGCCCATCTTTCAGGTTCGTGTCCCAGCCGGAGCCATGGATATATATTGTAGTTTGGAATCCCCTTTAAGCCGTAGGTTCCAGTCTCATATGACTATAGAGCACCATGGAGACAAGTAAGACTTCTTCCTACGGGTGATCCACAAAAATGCTGCACCCTCTCCTTCTACATTGAGGTCCGTACAGATTCATTGGGTTGGGTCTGGTTTGAGAACACACGTGGCATGGTTTGGTGTAGTGAGATTAAGAAAATATTAATATACACTCATGTCTATAAATTAAGGATAATTCAAGAATCACACAGAAATTGAACTCTAAAATAAAAATTTCACCTGTAGAATTATCACACACATCTTGAAGAAGAATATGCAAATTACAGGAAACCACCAGATGGCGCGGATGGTACGTCACAATGACGAGGTGTAAGAGAGGTATATAAGGAATGGTGGCAAAAAGTAAAATTGTTCACAAGCGCTTTAAAAAGCCTTTCAGTGCAATAACACATAGTTATGGCACAAAGGAAGCATTTGGATGATTTTTACGTGGTAGAATTATCGGACGACTGGAATGTGGACGTACCCAGCTGGAAGTATCCGAGGAACTTGGAATCGCCCAGAGTGTCATCTCAGGCTTTGGCAACGATTCAAGATGATGGTAATGTGAGTAGATGTTACAGCACAGGTCGCCCCGAACAACGCCGAATGAGGACCGGTATTTAGCAGTTACTGCCAAAAGAAACAGACGGAGCACAGCATCAGACCTGTCTCGTCAGCTCTCTTCAGCTACCGGTACGACAGTTTCAAGGCAGACCGTGTACAGACGCTTAGGGCACATTGGTCTATATGCTCGTAGGCCTGTCAGATGTGTTCCACTTACCGCAACTCACTGTCGCCTGCAATTAACCTGGAGTAGAGAGCATGCATTGTGGACACCGCAACAGTGGTCTTGTGTGATGTTTTCCGACGAGT
This sequence comes from Caerostris extrusa, assembly GCA_021605095.1. NCBI lineage: Eukaryota > Metazoa > Arthropoda > Arachnida > Araneae > Araneidae > Caerostris > Caerostris extrusa. The sequence continues at coordinate 27,862 of BPLR01004848.1, read as the reverse complement.
CAGGTTTAGTTTTGCAGTCTGATTCTCGCCGGACTTTCATATGGAGAGCGCCAGGTACCGTTACCACCAAGAGAACACCATTGAACGACACCGTTACGGTGGTGCAGGATGGCTCGTTTGGGGAGAATTATTCTTGGTTCCAGGACGACCTGCATGTTCAGAGTGTAACGATGACAGGCCACATCTATCGGGATGTCATTCTGGAACAACATGTGCGTTTGTTTCGGGACGCCATGGGTGCTGAATTTCTGTTTATGGATGACAACGCCCGTCCTCACCGTGCAAACATTGTAGACGAATGCCTTCAATTGGAGGATATCACCCGTATGGATTGGCCAGCATACTCACCGGACTTGAATCCAATAGAGCATGTGTGGGATATGCTTGGCCGACGAATTGCAGCCCGTCAACCCCCTCCCACCTGTCAACCGGAACTTCGGAGGCATTGCTTGATGAGTGGTGTAATATTCCCCAAGATCAGATGGATAATTTGATACTCAGCATGCCTAGGCGTTGTAAGGCCCGTATTGCATCGTCCGGGAGGCATACTCCATATTAACCATCAAACTAACCATGTTATACTGTTTTTTGTAAATAGGTTCTTTTGAAATTTGCTCCAGGCTCAAATTTGCTTTTTATTAATTATGTCAAACATATAGCATCTTTTTGCTCTTTACCTTTTGTTTAATAAATAAACTTTACAAATAAGTCAAATTTGTTTTTGCTTCTATGCTCTTTCTTTGCCTGAACTTCATTATCCTTAATTTATGGACATGAGTGTATTATTTCTATATATTTTCTATTCTATTATATATATCTAATATATTTTTCTTATTTTTAATATAGAACATAGAACATAATATAGAACATCATTCCATTCAAATGTCAAAAAAAAGAGTCGCTTGAAAGCAGTGTGCTTACAGCATGATTGCCATATATTTGCAATGCTTAAATTTTCACTGAAAAACCACCGTCAGATGTTCCGTTACCTTCCAGAAAATTAAGTTCTCCAGGAACAACTACAGTCTTTTTAAGTTATAAAAATTAAATTAAGAACTCAGAAAAAAATGACATTTCATTTCAACTCTTTATTAGGGTAATGTAAATAAAGTAGGATATACTTCTTCCTACGCTTTTGCAAGCTTCTTTTACATGACAGCGGCGATACACCGAAATAAATTCTATGAAGAAGAAGCTCATTTGATGGGTTGTGAAACTTCTTCTTTTCCTTCAAAAAGCATGCTAAAAATTAAACGTGCAGTATCAGGCCAAGGACCATAGGCCCAGCTTTCTTATTTTTTACAATGTTACGTTTTACGTCTTGCTACTACAAAACAAGGCAGCATTTTTCGAGCAGTTAATTGAGTTAGTCATGCTTCCACGTCGTAAAGCGAAATTTTTGTTCAAGCAACGGACACAAGAAAAGAAAACCGAGAAAGGCAAGATTTATTTTCTTCCTTTTTTTTTTTCTAATTACGATAAGAGGACATAATTTTGATTAGAGAATTAAAAAACTCTCTTTTTCTTCATGAAACAAATGAAATTACATTCTTGCCCAGAAAAGTAATTGGTATTTTTCTTGACGTATATTTCAATTTTAAATTAGTGATGACAAGTTCACAAAAGAAGACAGTTCTTTTTTATCTTTGAATGTCATTTTTAAATGATTTACAGTTTTTTTTTTATAAAAATTTCACTAGAATCAAGGACACAAATACAGAAGTATTTGCAAAATTTACACTTCTCGCATATGAGATATATATAGATATATATATTCGTTTTGTATATACATTATATAACGATGCTATACAACGACATTTAAAGAAATTTTAGGATGTATGCTGTGCTATATCCAGTATATTATTTGACAGAGGATAACCTTAACTGATGCATAACTAAAATGAAGTAGATATCATATTAATGAGCATTAATTGACCAATAACATATTAAAAAGTATTATCATTAGAAAAACATTTATAGCTTTGTCATATTTTCCTGTGATTAATCGGCATCATTATGTAAATAATGGCATCTAATCGGGGTAAATTCCCGGTTACTGTTCGAAATTTCTCATACCAACCAAAATTGTTTTATACCCATAGCTTAAATCTAACAAAACATTTATTCCTTTTAAAGAAAACTTTGGTGATGCCAAAAGCAACGGACATATTAAATCATTAAATTGGACATATTAAACATATTAACGACATATTAAATCCAATTGCTATCATTTACCAATATATGATACATTTTTTGTAATTTAGCAGTAGCAATTATTTTCAATATCATTTTGTCTACTTTCCTACAACACCGATTCATTTTCATTGTCCAGAACTGTTGTTTCGTTGTTTTTTTAAGTAATTTGTTTATTTATTTCAACAAAGATTTATCAAATTTTGGTGGCTTAAACCATTTTAAATGGAAAAATTATTATAAATACATTTATATACAGAAATAAAAGGAAAACATGATTGTATCCAGTAAATCTGTTGAATTTTTAAAAGTTTATTTAGAATGTAATTCATGCATAAGAGGCTAAGAATTACCACTCTTTTTTTAATAATCACTTACTTCAATTTATTTATTCATGAATAACAGAAGGTAAAAGGATAGAAATCAACATTTCAAATAAAAAAACAAACATAAAACAAATTAAGCTAAATTTAATGATAGTTGAGAAAAAAAAAAAAAAAGTTCTCAATCTATGATGCATAAACAATAACCAAATGACAAATGATAAATAAATAAATGTGTCTCTGCAGAATAATCTGAATAAAAGTAATGAACTTTAATTTAATAAAATTTTAAATCACATCACATTATTATATCGTGAACTGGTATTTGTCTTGTTGATGCCTTATTTACTAAAACATTGTTTGAAGCTATGTATTTTGTTTCGATTTTTTAAAATTATTGTGCATATCAAATTGTTTATATTATTTAATTGAAAACAATTTTTCGAATGGTTTAGGAATTATAAATATAAGGCATTTAAATAAAATAAAAACTCTATTATGATTAATTTGAATAATTTTCAAGTACAGAATTTAAAAAATAATTAAATAATTGTTAAGGAAATACTTATATAATGATACAACAACATTAATATAAATTTTTAGGTTTTTATGCTGTACTTTATCAAGCATATTATTGGACAGAGGATAACCATTTCTGATGCATAGCTAAAATTAAAGATATCAAATTAAAGAGCATTATTTAAGCAATTAAATAATAAATTTGATATCATTAAAAAATCATTTAATATTATTTAATATTACATATGTTAAAAAAAAAAACTTTATTATTATAGCAATTTAACGGCTAACTAAAATCTGTGATAAGAATTACTGCAATACAGCTAAAGAATTAAAATATTTTTTCACATCATTCAAAATTAATACAAAAATGAAAGAAACAATAAATTTTTTTTCTATTATTAAATTGAATATATTTTTGCACTATTACACTACTGTGAAAGAAATGATTTAATGTTATCACGCGTTAGACTGTTTAAATTATATTTATCTCACAGAGATTTTAAATTATTTAAACGGCAATTGAAGGTAAATGAAACAAATTAATTTTAAATTCAGAACACACTATTTATTTTCCAAAAAACCTCACAACTTTTTCTTCAATTTATCAATCCATTCTCTATGGTAGCAGTATCTTGCTATAAATTGCAGTAAACTGTTCATTTTCACCAACCGTCGAACGTCCAATCACTTAGCAATCCATGTAAACAAAAGGCGACATGTCAGGGTGCCTAACAAGTGAATGGCTTCCAGAAACGGCACTGATTAATTGGCAAGAATGTGCAAGACACCGCAGGTCTCTTCATTTTCCAAACTGCTCTGAGAAAGTATTGATTACGACACGCTTTAGCAACAAGGATTTCACGAGGAATTTAAATTAATTCCAGTTGTTAAGAGTTGCATTTAACTCAACTACTTATCTTCTTAATAATTAAGCATATTTTAAGTGGGACCAGTGACATTTGATTCTTACAAAACTTAAGTGCAATTTTCAGTAATTGAACAAAACGATCTTTTAACTTTTTTTTTCCTTAAAGAGAAGCATTAGCGATATTTTCAGCATTACCGTCTATTAAATATTTTCAAATGATAATAAATTTCATGAAATAATTATAATAATAACAAAATAAATGTGCTATCTTTTCTTGACCTTTTAAGCATTTTACTATTTACAAATATTTATAGAGAGAAATTCAAAAAGTTTTATTACTGTTGTAAACCAAGTTAATTCATTCAATGATCAATGCCAAATAGAGCAATTATCGAGGAGGATAGGAAAATAAATTTACGCAATGTGTTCCTGATAAACAAACACATTTTCTATAATGTTTACTGTGTATTTGAGATAGTAGCAAATTTTTTTTACAAAAATTTAAATGAAAAACAATTACCAAAAAAAAATAATCTAAAATAATTATTTATTTCTGGGAACATTAACTTTTCAACAGATTGTTTATTTAGGAAAAGAAGTCTCAAGAAGATGTAAACATAAATTTTTCATTTTGCATGAAACTGTCTCTTTATCAAACTAGACAGACAATTCATTTAGTTTTTGGCAAACATTACACTGTTCACCGATGCTTGACAAAACCTTATTGCTTTATCTAAATTCATAAACCACAAAATCCAACAAAAAATATTAACTCAACCCCCACAGTGATAAATCGCGCGTCCTAGTACCAATTACCAACCCCCATTCAATATTCATCTAAGGCGACAGACACATACACCATGTAATCAAAAACCATCAAATCCCTTATCAACAGAACACAGTCACGTGGAAATTTTTCTTCGAGAAATCCATTATGATATGCAAAATTTTAATTAATGAATGGATCTAACATGTTCCGTCTTACATGGAGTCAATTGCTCACGATTAACCTGGAACAGAGGAATATCAAGAAAATAACTCATTCTTTGCCAATTATAAAATCGTGATTTTCTGAAATTTTTCTTGCATGGTAATAACAGTAACAGATGTTTTTGCGCCAAAGGCAATTGTTAGCAGATGTGAGGTATTCATGAATGTGTTTTGAAAATGAATAGAATGACAATCTGAGCCCGTCGAAAAGCTTGAAGTCAGTTTCTTTTATATGCAATTAATTAGACTTCAAAAGTCTCTTTTATTAAGGAAATGGTGATTTAAATGCACAATAAGGCATTTAATAAATTTTAACATATTAGATTACAATTGTTTAAATGCGCAAATATATGTTTGTTTCTTAATGGCAAGTTTCTGGACCTTTAAAGATTAAAAATAAATAAAAGGATATTTAAAATTAAATGTGTTTTTGATATTTCTCGAATGATATGTCTGTTTATTTTTGAAAAAAAAATAATATTTAATGTCCAAAAATTATTTTTAATGCTCTTAAAAATAAAAGCAGTTTTGCATTTCAAAGGGCTTCTAATATATCTTTTAGGCAGAAAAGTAATAATTCAGAAATACAGTATAAAATATTTGATCTTGTACTATTTAATATCTGAAATTTAATATGACCGTAAAAATTTGTTAAAATTTTTGGATGATCTAATTAAGTTCTTTCTTAAAAATATGATATTGATTTTGAAAGCATCTTTTCACATGCAGAAAACATTTTATTAAATATATATTGTGAACCCATTTAAAATTAATATATTTTTTTCTGTTTCCACTAAACTGTTAAAAGAATAGTCGATTTTGAATTAGTAAATTGTAATTACCGATGTAATTGTAATTACGAAATTTTGTAGCAGCAATGGACTCAGAAGGAAAACCGAGAAATACAAGATTTATCTTCTTCCTTTTTTCTAATTACGACAAGAGGACATAATTTTGATTAGAGAATTAAAAACTCTCTTTTCTTTCAAACAAATCAAATTAAATCCTCGCCCAGAAAAGTAAATGTTTTTTTCTTGACACATATTTTAATTTTAAATTAGTGATGACAAGTTCATAAAAAGAACAGTTCTTTTTTGTCTTTGAATGTCACGTTCTAAATGTATGACGGGCTTTTTTTCGCTAAACAATCACGAGAATCAAAGACACAATCACATAGGTATTTGCAAAATGTATCCTTCTAAAATACAGCATTATATATATATATGAGTTGTTGTCGCTTGAATTTTCCGAAGATAAATAATCACCTGTACACGAGTCGAAGTTGAAAATAATATGTCTCCTTTGTAAAAAAAAAAAAAAAAATCAAATATTGTCCTTAGATGAAACTCTTATAAACAGGAATTAAAAGCTCCTAAGGTCAAATTCACTCTTAAGATCTCTTAACTCTCAAGGGCAAATTCACTTATACGTTCAAATTAAAAATGAACTGTCATGACCAAGATTTTCATCTTTATGGCAGATATAAAGAATAAAAATCGTAGGACTGGACTTGGTATACCAGTTAGATTTACGCTCAGACTGCGTTTTCTGTATTTATTTATTTTTTCTTAAATACATGCACACATACCACATAAACACACACACAAACACACACAGACAAACACACACACACAAACACACACACACATATATATATATATATATATATATATATATATATTATATATATATATATATATAAATAATATATATAGAATATATATATATATATAAAGGCAGATAGGTATATAACATATATAGAAATATAATTATTCACATCTGTTGATCCATATTCCTCATACCAACTAAATTGTTTGTGTACCCATTGCCAATAGCTACCAAACATTTACTCATTTTTTTTAAAAAGCCCTTATGGGTCCAAAATTTAATAAAAATATTATATAATATTTAGATTAATGAAAATCAGAAAAAGGTATTAATTCAAGAACAACTATGAAAAAAAACAGTTGATATATTCACATAAGTAACAGAGAACAATTTTTAAAGTGTTTTAGTTTTATTACATTGTTTTATAGTTTTTGCAGTGATGTCGTTTTGAGTGTGATTGTAGGGGGGATTGGGACAACCTCGGCACCGGATTAGTGTGGCAGGTTGTGCAACTAGATCATAATTGGGTGTGGTTGGGTTGAAATACTAGAGCACATGATGGAGAACATATAGCTTTATTTACACGCGCACAAACACCACACACATACAATATGTAACACATTTAAAGACATATAATTATAGATTCGAGGAATTATTCCACTTCTAAACCGAAAACCCGATACTCAAGTACGCGCTGGATACTCGATATATACTTTCTCTCGTGTGAACGCTGGATACTTTCTCTCCGAGTCTGTAGGCCAACTGATAATTTCATCTGAACGCCACAGGAAACTTTCTCACCAATACTTTCCAGAAAGCATGGTTACAGTTTAGATTTAGACGATCTATGGTCTCGTCTTAATTATTTTTGCTGGTTATATTTTTTTTTTTATTGGTTGTGTTTATTGATTGTCGGATTCTCGGAACAATATCCTTTGAACACGCTATGTACTTATCAAATATAATATGAAAACTAGTTTCACTCTAATAAATGCAACGATATATATAACAAGAACCCAATTTAATATATAAGAAAAATGAGTAAAACTAGAGAATATTCGATTTAAACTTAAAGAATGAATTAATTACATCTGATTAATTTCTAAAACTTTTGTAAAATCAATGTAAAACAAATTCAAGAAATTGATTTTTAAGGAATTTATTCTGTCATATTAATTTAAGACAAACATACAAAAATCAGTTAGCAAATTAAAATAGAATCTAACTCAGCTCTTTTATTCCATCTTGCTATTCTCATTCAGCAATTTCGTCTACAAAATGATTTAAAAAACTTTGGTGACAGCACACGTAAGAAATATACTTAAAAAATTCTTGACAATGGAGTTTTGAAGAGTTCCGGGGGTTACTTCGATCCAAGTTTATTCAACGTAGCCTTCTCGGAAACTGTGTCCTAAATTCTTGTTGAAATTCTTTTTTTTTTTTTCATCCTTCGTGAACAGAAGAATAAATAAAATTCGAGAACACTTTCATGAGAAAATTGAAGCGGAAATCGTATTACATTTGGGAACACGGAAAAAAAAAATATATTCTGTTACATTTTTGAAAAAGAGACTTATTGCTAGAATTTCTAAGAATTCGTCAAGAACCTTTAAATAGTATGTCGGCAATGTTTCTGATCAGAATTTTCAGTTCGACAACACACCCAAATTGTTGTGCCTTTTTTCCTCCTTATTGAATTCCCAGGCGTAAAATAAATAATGGAAATTCGAAACTGGAAGAACACCGGTGAAGAATACACAGTGTTACTAAATCTTGAGCGAGCCATTTAGCAGAAAAGAACCAAGATTTGTGCCTTATATTGTGTAGCTGGGGAATTGAAAGAAAAAATATATATGATAAGTAGACATTTTCCCCAGTATTTAATTAGTTGTATTTCAATAAATGCGAATATTTTAATGAAATAAATAAACAATTGTGTTAATCTTTTATTTATTAATAATATGTGATGAAAGATTTTGAAACCATGGCATATAGAAAACAAATATGTCATTTATACTCTAAATATTGAAGGATTCGGTTACTAAGTCAAAACTATTCAATGTTCCTCAAAAAACAGCAAAATGATCAAAATATAAGTTGTAAATTGTTAAATAAAATTCTAAAATAAATTGTAAAAAAATACAAGAAAAATATAATACACATTATAGTTTTTACATGCAGGCCACTTTAGTGTAAGATCGTTCAATAGTAGAATATTCTGGAACACCACATATGTATACTTAACAGACATTGGAAATCAGATATACATAATGGATAACTCTATAAGTACACCGTGATTATCATTCTATAATCTTTAAATTAAAAAAAATAACTTCATAATAGATATAATATTAGATATTTAATAAATCCATATTAGATATAATTACCTTTATTGAGAGCTAACTCCAAATTAGATATATCAAATATGTTATGGACAAACAAAACTAAATTGGATAGCTGTTGGTGTGGCTGAAAGCATATTCTGGAGAATTATGTCTAAGATAAGTTATAAATGTACAACTGTTATACAGAACACCAATGAAATCAAGTCCGTGTTCTCATGCACTAGTTATAATACATATCATCTTAGACATTCTCAAGAACATTCTCATTCATTCTAATGCGTATAACTTAGAGTCTGATATGCATTGATTTGGAGCCTGATGGCCGAATGACAAGCACTCTGGCGCTCGGTGCCATATATGTTTGTAGTGGTTCGAATCCACTTTAAAATGTAGGCCTAATATATCTGTTGAGCGTTGGGTGTAAGACTGACGACCTACAAGGAAAACGCATCTCATATTTCGAAATCTGCCAGTAGGCAGACGGTCTTGGTCCACAATAGGGCTATTGCGCTACTGATGATGATGATGTATTGTTTGAGGGAAGCCACATTATTTATTTAACAATAGTAGACCTTATTTGGACATTTTATTTTAATAACCAATTAAGCAAATAAAACTCAAATTAAGAAACTTTCAATAATAAAGCAAATAAAACTGAATTTTAAAACACGAAAGCAAAAGTAATTCATTTGCTACTTCTTAAAATGCGCATGTAATTCATTAATTTTTGACATAAAAATTATTTTATTTCTTAACAATAATCTAAAATTATTAATGAAAGTCAGCATAATAAATAGACCTAAATTTACGATAGTAAAACATGGTTTTTTCAAATGATAATCATTTTAGGAATTACAATGTTCCTTATAGTAAAAACAAAGTTACCATTAAATGCAATGAAATATAAAAATATCATTTAAATGTTGTTCAAAAACACTCAGTATTCTTTGACATTCCTTGTCATTTAAAAAAAAAAATCCTTATTTTGCATTTTTTTTTTCCTTGCATCTTCAAAATGAAAGTCGAAATACATTTCTAATTGATATTTTTAAAGAAATAGCTTAAAAGATTTAATGATTTAAAAGTAATAAAATTTGAAACAAATGCAAATGCATATAGAAATTTAGAAATGCTTTTTCTCTACATTTATTTAAGAAATACGTTATTTTTGTTCTTTAGGAAAATAACTAATTATTTACAAACATCGAGTTTACTTTTTTAATTAAACAAATCTCGAAATGGATTAAAAATGTTTTTCTTGCATTACTTACCTACTAATTTCTCTGTATCTAAAAAAAATTAAATTTTATTCTCAATAAATTCTTTCACAATGTTTTCTTTTTAAAAATCTCATTCTTTTTTTCTCTTCTTCTATAAGGAATAAATATTTTATTTTACAAAATTTCAATATAATATAATTCATCTACATATTAATAAAAAGTTTTTCTTAATTAATCTTTCTAAATCCAGTTGGTGCCTAATCCGGTAAGCAATACTTTTTATTAAACTACAATTGATATTTAAAATATTCTGATGATTAAAACTGCAAAATGAATAAAATGATATTTTTAAGTATTAAATGATAGTTTAACTGTTTATTTCCTTTATTAAGTTTTTATATAGGTGTTTAAATAATTTTCAATATGTTTTTTAATTTATTTCAGAATTAGATAATGTCAAATAATTGGTATTATTATTAAATTAATAATTTTATTTAAAATCCAACAAACGGATCCAACACAACATATTAAAAAGTCTCAGACAATATTTTATATTAGTATTCAACGTAGTTAAAAATAGCTTTTTTTTATTACCGTAACATTATTATTGTAATACTTTTTTACTCAGTTAAAACATTTACTAATTTTTATTTATAAACCCATATTTAGTGTTTCTCTTCATTAAAAAAAGTAATATATATTTTTTTAAAGTTCTTAGATTGTAATTAACTGTTTAATTATTATTTTCTAGGGACATAGGTAAATTTTCAAAAAGGAGTTCGCAGGAGTTATTTAAGTAGGAGTCGAAGAAAACAAAAGTAAATATATATATATAATCACCTGAGTCAGTAATCTAGTTGACCATGAAATTTAGAATTTAATATAAAAACAAACGCACAGCAGTAATTTAAAAAAATTAAGATAAGTAGAATTAAAAACGATCTTCTTTTTTAAAAAATCTCGTTTTCTCTCTGAAATAAAACTTTCTTTGCTTCTACCAGTCTTTCGTTTAGAATAATTTTTACTTTATTTAATATAATTATTAAGCTTTGCAAGAAACTTAAATAAATACTATTTATAAAATATCTCATGAAAAATTTAAAAACATTTAATTGGCAGCTCATGAAAAATTTAAAAAATAAATAAACCAATACCTTTTGAAGAAATTAAAAAAAAATCATAAGAAATCAATAAGACAAAATTAAATGGCTGGAGGACACAATGATCAAGGACATGCAAAAACCTGATTACTAAACCAGTAACCATAATTTTATGGGTAACAAGAGTTTCAAAATATAGACATTCAAATTATAGATATTTAATATTTAAATAATTCAAGTTTAATTTGATGGCCGTAGAGGCCTCTATACATACATTTTAAGTAAAAAAAAATGCATAAGTGTCAATTTTAGTTTTTTTAAAAAATTTTTAAATGAAAATTGCTCACCTCAGAAAACTTATGCATAAGGTAAGCAGGATTTTTTTTTTTAAGTCTTTGAACGCAATATAGGCCGCAAAATTCCTGAGCCTTTCATAGTTCGAAGACCATTGAAAGGCTTCTCCAAGCTGTCTCCTTGGCTGTCAATTCCTCTAAACATCATCAAAATTCCAACGTCCCTCTCTTATATAAAGAACCCCTCTCAAAAAATCTTCAAGAGGAGAGAGAGAAAAAATCTGAATAAAATTTATGACCTCCAACCTCTTTTTATTCTATACTTCCTATAATATAAAAGAAATTTCCATCCCATTTGACAAGGCATGTCTATTTTTCTAAAAAGATCCCCGAAGATCTCATTATGTGAATCCTGGATCCTTTTCTACTTTAAAACGGATGACTTTTTTTAATGTAATTTAAGAGCACGTCTTGGGACTTTGAATGTCGAGGATCTCCGCTTGCGAAAACACTGAACTTTACAGGATATATTTTTTGATTAATATTCTACTCGCGCAAGTTCTTTTTCGCAGGTTGTAATTGTAGAAGCAGAGAGGCTAGAAGCTTTCGAAAACCTGCTGCCGAAATTTATGAAAGAAAAAGTGAACCAAGTCCCCCGCGCGCTCTCTATTCAAAAATATTATATAATGGAAGCGACTTGAAACAAAGAGAGAGCTGCCCTCCTTTTCAGCTCGCAGCGAAAAGGGTTTAGTTTTTGAGTCGAAAAGGAGTCTAATGCACGCAGTTTCTATCAAGTTCTTTCTCACTTGTTTTCATTGTAAATTAAATTTGTACGAGATGTGTTTGTTTAGCAAAGTGCCTTCTTGCACTTTGTTTAAGCAGGAGTGAATTTTTGTTGCAAAATTGTAATAAAATTATTAAGATACATTCCCATTCCATTTTTTAATTAATACATTCTATTTCATAATTTTATAATGTTTGTTTTCGTTAATCGTTCTTGTTAAAGTAAGAAAAGAGATAACACTCATCAAGACAAGTTACATTTTTGTTTTTGTGCCCCATGTAAGTCTGGGTTAGAATAGCCCCAAAATGTCCTTGTAAGCATTGAAAAATGTTTATAAGCAATACAAATAATTTAAATTGTTTATTTAAATAATAATATATGCACATTTTTTTTGAGCAAATATAATAATTAACAACTATCTTTGAACGCTGACGGGCTAAAATGCATTGGAAATCGCTCTGTAAAATAACACCCATTTTTGTAGGCCTTTTTTATTTTCTATATAAAAAGCCTGCAAATAGTTAACAAGTAATATCTATGAATTTGTTTTTTATTGCACCAAATTTACTAATGAGCTCAGATTTAAGGCATAATTTTTACCACAAAAAAATATTGTCAATGTGTGGCCAGTAGAAGCTGCCTATAATCTGTATATGTGGAATTGCTATTTTCTTTAATTATTTCCAAGACAAAAGTAAGACTTTAATGCCCATGGATTTATATTTCACAAATACATATTAATTTTGGAATCATATTGCTTGCCGAGTAAAAATTAGTACAAAATTAATTCGTTATCGAGCTCAAGCCCCAGGTATATATGATAAATAAGAAAATGAGCAGTTCATGTTTTGAAATGCTTGCCTCCCGTAAAAAGTAAGTATTAAAAGGAACAACAACATTCTTTTTAAGTTATAAAAATCAAATTCAGAACTCAAGGAAAAGAAGACACTTCATTTCCAACTCTTTATTAGGGTAATGTAAATAAAAAGTAGGATTTATTTCTTCCTACGCTTAAAAGTTTCTTTTACGCGACAGCAACGATATACCTAAATTAAATTCTCTGAAAGAAGAAGCTGATGTGATGTGTTGTGGAACTACTTCTTTTCTTCCAAATATGCTTAAAAATTAAAGGTATCAGGTCAAAGGACCAAAAGGCCAACTTTCTTATTTTTACAAAGTTACGTTTTACGTCTTGCCACAACAAACAAGGTAACATTTTTTGAGCAGTTAATTAAGTTAGTCATGCTTCCACGTCGTAAAAAGAAATTTTTGTAGCAGCCACGGACACAAGAAGAAAACCGAGAAAGACGAGGTTTATTTTCTTTCTTTTTTCTAATTACGACAAGAAGACATAATTTTGATTAGAAAATTAAAAACTCTCTTTTTCTCTGAAACAAATCAAATTACATTCTTGTCCAGAAAAGTAACTGTTTCTTTTTCTTGATGTATATTTCAGTTTTAAATTAGGAATGTCAAGTTCATAAAGAGGACATTTCTTTTTTTGTCTTTGAATGTCACCTTTTTAAATGCTAAATATTTTTCACTAAACATTTCACTACAATCAAGAACAGAAATACTCAAGTAATTGCAAAATATTTGCTTCTATCTTATAACATATATAGATTATTTTTTATAACCGTAATTACTTGTAAGCAATCAGCACCATCTGTAAATAATGGCATTTATTCGGCGTGTAGTTAGTTATTCACGCCTGTTATTTGACATTCCTCTGACCAACGAAATTGTTTTTACTCCCATAACATAAAGACATTATTGATTTTTAAAACATTTAATAAACATTTATTGATTTTTTAAAAACCGTTTATGATCGACAATTTAATAAAATATTACATAATAAATTAATTAATGAAAACCAGGAAAAAAGATTACAAGATTAAAGTTACATTTTTTATTATTAATTTGATCATTTTGTCCATATTAAACGTCTGTGAACAAAATGTTTTAACGTCCCCTGTATATTAGAAGTTTATATTATATTTATCTCACAGAGTTTTAACTTATTTAAATGGCAATTGAAGGTAAATAAAACAAATAATTTTAAATTTAGAACACGATATTTATTTTTCCAAAAAGAGTCACAACTACCAATTCTTAAATGTAACACTCCATTCTCTATAGCAGCAGCATCTTGCTATAAATTGCAGTGAACCGTTCATTTTCACCAACCGCCGAACTCCCAATCAGTCGTCAATGCATGTAAACAAAAAAGCGACATGCCGCGGGACGCCTAACAAGTGAATGACTTCCAGAAACGACACTAATTAATTGCAGAATGTGTAAAGACACCGCGAGTCTCTTCATTTTCAAACAGTCGGTGTAGAGAAAGTATTGATTACGACATGTTAGCAACAATGATTACGAGGAATTTAAATTAATTCCAGTTGTTAAGAGTTGCCTTTAACTTAACTTTTATATGCTTATGAATTAAGCATCTTTTAAGTGAGCCAGTGCCATTTGATTCTTACAACTCTTGACTGAAATTTTCAGTGTTTAAACAAAGCGATCTTTTAACTTTTTCTCTACTTAAAAATAATCATTTAGCGATATATTCAGCATCATCTTCTATAAAATATTTTGAAATGATAATAAATTTAATGAAATAATAATAATAATATTAATAAAATAAATGTTTTGAGTGCTTTCTTTCTTGCCATTTACCATTTACAAATATTTATAGAGAAATTCAAAAGCTTTTATTACTGTTGTAAACCAAGTTAATTCATTCAATGGCCAATGACAAATAGAGCAATTATTGAGAAGGCTGTCAAAGTAAATTTACGTAACGTATTCCTTATAAATTAACACATTTTCTACATTATTTACTGTGTATTTTCGATAGTAGCTGATTTTTACAACAAATTTAGAGGAAAAACAATGACCAAAAAAAATTATCTAAAATAATTATTTAATTCTGGTACATTAACTTTTCAACAGATTGTTTATTTAGGGAAAGAAGGCTCATGAAAATGTAAAACATAACTTTTTCATTTTATACAAAAACTGTCGCTTTATCAAACCAGACAAACAATTCATTTTAGTTTTTGAGTAAACATTACACTGCTCCCCACGATGCCTGACAAAACACGTAATTATAAGATTATTGCTTTATCTAAATCCATACACCACAAAATCAACAAAAAATATTAATTCAACCCCCACAGTGATAAATCGCGCGTCCTAGTACCAATTACCAACCCCTATTCAATATTCATTTAAGGCGACAGAAACGCATATCATGTATTAATCAAATCCCTTATCAACACAACACAGTCATGTGGAAATTTTCTTCGAGAAATCCATTGTGATATGCAAAATTTTAATTAATGAATGGATCTAACATGCGATAAAAGTTCCGTCTTGTATTGGGTCAATTTCTCGCGATTAGCCTGGAGCAGAGGAATATTAAAAATAACTCATTCTTTGCCAATTATAAAATCGTGATTTTTCTGAATGAATTTCATGCATGTTAATAGCAGTAACAGATGTTTTTGCGCCAAGGCAATTCGTTAGTAGGTGCGAGGTATTCATGAATGTGTTTGGGAAAATGAATGCTGATGACAATCTGAGCTTGTCAGAAAGCCTGAATTCAGTTTCTTTTATTTGCATTTCAATAGTCTTCAAAGTCTCTTTTATTAACGAAATCGTGATTATGAAGTACAATAAGGCATTTATCAATTTTAGACATGTCAGATTATAATTGTTGAAATGAGCAAATATATGTTTGTTTCTTAATGATAAGTTTCTGGTTTCTTGAAGATTAAGAAAGAAATAAAAGACTTTTCAAGAAAATGTGATTTGATATTTCTCGAAAGATATCTGCTGTATTTTTTTAAAAATTATTAATGAAAATTTTTTTTTAATGTTCTTTAAAAATAAAAATACAGTTTTTGCATTTCAAAATGACATCTAATATGTATTTTTATTGTGTGAAAGTGATAATTCAAAATACAAGATAAAATATTTGATACTGTACTATTCAATATCTGAACTTAAATATTATATATTTATAACGTAAAACTTATATATTTTGCTTCATTTATTAAATTTCTGGGAGATCTAATTTAATTTATTTCATAGAGTTGATTTCTAAAAGCTTCTTTTCACATACAGCAGCGTTCCAAATATATATTTGGAACGCATTGTCATAATGAATTTTTTTTTTCGGTTTCTACTAAATCATTAAAGCATTAGTCAATTTTGAAATAATAAATTGCAATTACCGATGTTTCATGCGAATTAAAATTGTCAAAAAATTAAAAAAGGAAATACAATACACTTGCATTAGTGCCTTTCAGGAGAAAGGATACATAATCTTTGTGACAGCGTGTGTTGGAGCAATAACAATAAGACTTCTTGCTTGATCATTTAAGTGTCTTGTGTGTGTCAATATACTACTATAGAACAGTATAAGTAATTTTTAAAATGTATAAGCATCCTCGTCAGTGGGATCTGTTTTACAAATATGGGGAGTACGTCTCAGGTATTTGGCAAGACCATAAGGTCAATAACATCAAAAAGAATCAACAGACATATCTGTGAGATTATAATGTCATTATGATCAAGAGAACAATGGAAATTTGAAGATGAAGTTGTGAGATAGGGATCGTTGCAGAACTCATCTTTATTTCTCTAAAAACTTTCCTTTAAGAAAATCCGTGAAAAGGGGGAGGGGTCCTGCATTCTCGAACTTCCCTATTGGAGTGGACTTTCTCCGTCCATGGTCTATCACCAATGTGATACAGCAAATCATAACCTAGATATCCCATCTATAATTGTTTCGACCTGGGTAGGTCGAACAGACAATCTCTAATTTCATGGTGTATCATTATCTATGACACTGACTATCTGCTGTCAGATTCAATGCACAGGGCTATTCTCATTAGAACAAAACACTAATTGCATGTAGTAGAAATATCCACAATACTCCCTTATCTGCTGTTAGATTTGAAGGTGATATGTTGCATTTATGCACTTTTTTAGGAAATGTACACTGGTGAGCAAAACTTAAGCAACAAAGTAAAAATTTAGCAGATAGCCATGAAATTGCAAAAGTAGGCCTGGAGAACAGTACAATGAACACGTAAATCAGTAGAAATGTCATGCGTATGCAAATATCGGGAACAGAAACGTCGGAGGCGACGTGAGCGTACAAAACGCGTGATGTCGGCGCGCGCAGCTCAACAGTAGAATAAAAGGAAGGATGGAGACGCAATTCAACATATTCGCTGCAAGTGCCAGTGAGTAAGTTCGTGAAATATGGCTAGAAGAAATAACCTGGACGAAAGCTGGTCGGAAAGCTGGAGGAGGGGGGCGTAGTCTGTCCCCAGTCTAACTGCAGAGTTCGGAAACAACAAAAGTGTCGTTTCGCGCTCTTGGAAAGCTTCCCAAGCCACAGGTACAGCTGTTAGAAAGGTTGGTGGTGGCCGCCCGAGGAGAAGACAACTGCGGGGATGACCGATAGGTGAAAAGGGCCGACAGCAGTCAGCAAGCGCTATTGCTCAGCAACTGTGTACTGTAACGGGGCGACAAGTGTCGCGGTTTACTGTGGCCAGACGCCTTCACAAAGTGGGCCTATTCGCCCGCCGTCTTGAACGCTGCCTCCCATTGAAAATTGGCCACTGACGCCACCGTTTACAGTGGTGCAGAGAGCACAAAAAAATGGACAACGGATAAATGGTCGTGGCTCTCTTTTTGGATGAGAGTCGTTTGTGTACCAGAAGCGATTCTCGACGCGTTTTTGATTTGGAGAGTGGTCGGGACCCGGTTTTATCCCAGTAACCTCAAGGAAGGACACCGTTATGGCGGTTCTGGAGTTCTTGTCTGGGGAGGCATTTTGCTGAACGGACGAACTGAATTCCATGTTTTCGACAGAAGGTCTGTAACCGGGGATCGCTGTTTCCTGCAGGGAGGAGGTACTCCTTCCCCCATGTGCGTCTGTTCCGAGGTGCCATTGGTCCAGACTTCATTGTTATGGATGACAATGCACGGCCACATCGGACTCTTGCTGTTAAGGAGCTACTGGAAAGTAAAGATATCACTCGAATGGTTTGGCCAGCGTACTTTCCCCAGATTTTAAATCCCATCGAACATGTGTGGGATGCTTTGGGAGGTATTGCACCATGCCCATCCTCCGGAGAACACCCAACAACTCAAACAGATGCTGATTGAGGGAATGGGCACTCCTATCGAAAAGAAATATTGCACCAGCTGGTTCTGAGCATGCAGGGACGGAGCGAAGCAACCATTGCAGTGAGGGGCATATCTCATATTAAAGAACATCTGCTTGTTGTTCTTCCTCTTGGATTCTGCTCATAAATCACATACAATGGGTTCAATAAAGCTTGTTTTTGTTTGACTCCATACCGTATTCATTGTATTTCCTTTTTCAACGCCGATGCTTTCGTCATCCTAAACGTACATAATACTCTCCCTCATTTCTGAATGTTATGTCTCTCAGAAGATTTCTCGTGGAGTTATGGCAAAAAAAACCCACCTGTTGCTAAAGTTTTGCACGCCAGTGTACATTCCTTTCCTCTGGGGAACAAAAATTATATATCTTTTTAGTCGAAGAAATGCTACACGTTCAATGCGTATTTTTTTTCCCCAGTAAAAATAGGCTTTAATATGTTTCATGTTATAATGTTTTTGTTTTGATTTGCTTGAAATCAGATTTTATAATTATGATTACATTTTCTATAGCGAGGCTTAATGATTTCGCGTCTACTCTTTTGGGGGAAGTGGGGGGTGTGACCGAATAAAATAAATAATAATTAAAAATAAAATAACAATAATAAATAAATAAAAAATAATAATATTAAGAATTAAGAAAATAATTTAAAAGTAAATAATTTTACAGATGCAGACTATAAATAAAATCTATTCCGAGCTGATGCTAGTTCGAATATTTGTAATTTAAATTTAATTCATGGAAAAGTCAAACTGATTATGAAAAATATTTGAATGCGCCATGTACATATCAAATATAATCTAAAAATAGGTTATTTTTTAAATGCAGCGATAGATATAATAACAACAATTAAACCATAATCTATAAGAAAAAAATGAATGAAATTAGAAAATATTCAATTTAAAATTAAAGAATTATGAGATTTAATGTATTTTGTAAATATACATTAAATCTCAAAAGAAACCAATAATTAATTACCAATTCAAGAAAATAATGGTTTTAAAACAGTTTATTCTATCATGTTAATTTAAGATAAATATACAAAAATCAGTTAGCAAATTAAAATAAAATCTAACTCAAATCATTCATTCCATCCTGCTATTCTCATTCTGAAATTCCGTCTACGAAATGGTTTACAAAACTTTGATGACAGCACACGTTAGAAATATGCTTTAAAAATTCTTGTCATTGGAGTTTTGAAGAATTCTGGGTTACTTCGCTCAAGTTTATTCAACGTAGCATTCTCGGAAACTGTGTCCCTAAACTCATGTTGAAGATTCTTTTTTTTTTCATCCTTCGTGAACAGAAGAATAAATAAAATTCGAGAAAACTTCCATGTTAAAATTGAAGCGGAAATCGTATTACATTTGGAAACACGGAAAAAAAAAATTATTCTGTTACGTTTTTGAAAAAGAGACTTATTGTTGGAATTTCTAAGAATTCGTCAAGAACCTTTAAATAGTATGTCAGCAATGTTTCTGATCAGAATTTTTTTTTTTCAGTTCGACAACACACCCAAATTGTTGTACCTTTTCTGCCTCCTTATTGAATCCCCCGACATAAAATAAATAATGGAAATTCAGAAACTGGGAAGAACGCTGATGAAGAATACACATTACTAAATCTTGAGCGAGCTATTTAGCAGAAAAGAACCAAGATTTATGTCTCATATTATGTAGCTGGAATTGAAAACAAAAATATGTAAAATAAGTAGATAATGATATTTTCTCCTATATTTACTTAGTTGTATTTCAGTATTTCAGTTAACATGAATATTTTAACAAAATAAATAAATAATTGTGTTACATTAATATATTAGTTTTTACGTTTAGATTTTTAAAACCCTGAGATGAAAGATTTTGGGATTATTATATAGATGGAAAAATATGATGTTCAGAGCACTAAATTATGCACTAAATATTGAATACGAAGTCAAAACAACTGTAGGATCCGCAGAAAAAAATACAAAAAACTAAATATAAATTGTAAATTGTTAAATAAAATTCTAACATAAACAGCATAACAATACAATAAAAATATAATACGTATTATTATTTTTAAATGCAATCACTTTAATCTGAGCTCTTTCACTTGTAGAATACTCTAAAAATGAACATTTTAACTTCATATATGTATACTTGAAAGCGACATGTATACGATTAAAAACAAATATACATAATGGATAACTACTTAGAAGTTCAGAAAGATTATAAATTTTTTTTATCGATATATGAGTCACTAGCTATCACACTGTTCATAGAAACTGAACAAAATTTCTGTTTAAGGTATTTTGAGGTATGCGCTTAGGAATATGAAAAACAAAAGTTAAACTACAGCAGTTACTGTTGCATGATCCCTGATTTCCAAAATTTCAAATGGCAACACTTAATATTTTATTGGAATACAATATCCGCAGCGAAAAATTTCAAACCTGATCCTGGAATCTGTAGCATGAAAATTGTCGTCGACTGAAAAAGTAAAGGGAAAGTGAAAACAACCAATAAAGGCAGAGTAGCAACAGAAAGCAAAACATTTTACTGCGTTTCACAAATTTTCTACGTGACCTCCTTCACATACGATGGAACTTTGCTCACGACAGATGGTGGATAGCACTGAAGCACTTAGCATGGCAAGAGGAATCTGTTACCTGACGTTTGATGGCATCTTCAAGTTAAATACAATTTGCGGATTAGATGCATACACTTTATATTTCAGGTATTCCCACAGCTAGTCCACTTGGGACCTGGTCGGCCACAGAAATAAGAAATGGCTGGAGATGTTAATCAACGTTTTACAGAAGATCTCCACATTTTGCTGTTGCAAATCAGAAAGTGCATAATTAGTCAATATTTCTAGATAGTGAGCAGTCATTACTAGAATCAATACGCTTGTAACCCTTCGAGAGTAATAAAAAAAAAATAAGGGCCGAGGGTGGAAATACTTGTTATACAGCACCACACAATCACTTTTATTTATGAAAATGAAGTAAAACCACATCATGGGGATTATCTTCTGTCCAGATCATACATACCTTCGAATGGACCACGTTCTTTCACAGAATGAGTAAAGGCGAATTGTTATGATCGTCATATCGAATCAGCAATTCATTCGCGATATCTAGCCTTAGCTGGTTATCACCATCTTGCAACATATGGACATGCTGAGAATAGAGCACCATATTCTGACCGTCGGGCCTGAATGGCTGAGTGGCTAGCGCTCTGGCGCTCGGTACCACAGGATGTAGGGGTCGAGTCCCGGCGGTGCCATGGATGTTTGTGATGGTTCGGAATCCACTTTAAAAAGTAGGTCCCGGTCTAATAGGATCGTAGAGCGTTTCGGGGGGCATTGTTACTCTGCGTCCGTCGCTTATCTTCAAGGATTACACGAGACCCCTGGGTAATGTAAAGTGAGTACGTCTGTGCAGAGCTTGCCTTAAGGCATCAAGACCAAGCTGTCTAAGTGTTTGCCAGCTGCATTAGAAAGAGAAAATATTGCGGGCCGTAAAATTTGGAAACTGCAGAACTCGTGAAACACCATGGGCACTTGCAAAGAAACTTCGCTTATCGTCTCATGCTCTTCTGTAAAAGACTCGAGAGGACGGAAGGCGTAGGGCTCATAACCCTACCACGTAAAAGAAAACATATTCTGTCTCGAAAATATGCCGGATAGGTGGACTTGGCCCAATTACCATGGACTGTCGTGGTAATGAAAAACTTATCTCCTTACATTAATATTTCCAAATTTCTTATTTCAAGTCCTTATTTGCATATTTTATCTGAATAAAAGAATTTATGTAAAAAAAAAAAAAAAAAAAAATAATTTCCCAATTTTAAGGCAAAGCAAAAGGAAGCTTATTTGCTACTACATAAAATGAGCATGTGATTCATTAATTTGGCGTAAAATGGATTTATTTCCTAAAAATAACCTAACAATATTAATGAATGCCAGTATAATAAATAGACCAAAAATTACTGTAGAAAAATATTGTTTTTTTCAAATGATAATCATTTAGGAACTACAATGCTAATTATTGTTCAAAAAAAGTTATCATTAAATGCAATGAAATATAAAAATATCATTTAAATGTTGTTCAAAAACACTTTCATTGCATTCTTTGCTATTGAAAAAAATAAATTTGCATTTTTAAATGAAAGGCGAAATATTTTTCTAATTGATGTTTTTTAACCAAGATTTTTGTAACTAAAAAAATATATATAGTAATTTTTAGAACGTTTTTTTTTTTTTTTTTTTTTTTTTTTTGCAATTACTTAAAGAAAATATATTATTTGTTCTTTTGACACCTGGAAGAAAGAAAAATAACATTATTCAAAATCAATTACACCAGAGGCAATTACAGCATCAGGCATACTTTACTTTTAATTAAACAAATCTCACCGATTTTGGACAGGTATTGATGAAAAATTCATTTCTTACATTACTCAGCTACTGATTACTTTGTATCTAAAAAATTAAATGGTATTCCCAATAGAATTTTTAGGAACGTCTTTTTAATTTAATAATTTATTTCTTATTCTATTCTTCTATAAGATGTAAATATTTTATTTTACAAGAACATGAATATAATATAGTTCATCTGCATATTAATTAAAACGATTTCTTAATTAATTTTCTGTAACTATTTGGTGCCTAATTCAAGTAGTAAGTAATTACTTTTTTAATAAAATTTTAATATATATCTAAAATATTTTGAAGAGTAAAATTGCAAAATGAATAAAATGATATTTTTAAGTATTAAATAATAGTTTAACCGTTTATTTTCATATATTAAGTTTTTATAGATTGTTTAGCTCCTTCCAACTTAATTTATATTTTCCATAAATTAAATAATTGATATTATTATTTAATTAATAATTTTATTTAAAATCCGACAAACGAATTTAACACAACATATTAAAAATCTCATGCAATATTTTATGTTAGTTTTCATCGCAGTTAAAAATAGCTTTTTATTTCTTAATATTATTATTATAATACTTTAATTCAGTTAAAATTTTATTAATTTTATCTGTAAAACGCATATTTAGCATTTCTTTTTCGTTAAAAAGTTAATAACTTTTTTAAAGTTCGTCAATTGTAAATAAAATATTTAATTTATTGTTTATAGGTAATAGATAAAATTTTCACTCCTTAAAGCACATGAATTATTTAAATGGGAGTGTATGTAAAAAAAAAGGAAAAATAATTATAATCGTCGTTCATGCTAAACATAAAATTTAGAATTTAATATAAGATAAAAAACACATAACAGCAAATTAAAAATTAAAAATATAGAAATCGCAAAACGATTCTTTTCTTTAAAAATATCATGTTCACTTTTGAAATAAATGAAATTTCAGCCACCTGTGCCTTTTTAAAATACTTCCCACACTATTTATCATAATTATTATCTCGTGAAAACAGTTTAAATAAATATTATGAATGAAAAAGGCTTGTGAAAAATTTAAAAATATATAATAATTAGTAATAAGAAATTAAATTAATAATAAATAGATTGTGAAAAAATTATAATCCAGCAACAGGAAAAATTAAAAATGGCGGGCAAGACACACAGGAGTAATCAAGGAAAATGTAAAAACCAGATTGAGCCAAAAACAATACCTATAATTTTATAGGTAATAAGAATTAACAAATTTGTAAGCATCTTAATAGAGCCCAATATTTCTCAGTTCAATTTGATGTCCGTAGAGGCCTCTATACATACATAAGCATTCATAAGTGTCACCTTTTTAGTCGCCAGTCGCATTAGTTAGTTTAAATGGATCTAAAAAACATATGCATAAGTTAAGCAGAATGAAGTTCTTTGAACGCAGCCGAGGCTGAAAATTCCTGGAGCCTTCATATATAGCTCCTGAAAGACTCATTGAAAGGCTTCTCCAAGCTGTCTCCTGGCTGTCAATACCTCTTAAACATCATCCAAAATTCCGACGTCCCTTTCATATGAAAGAAACCCTCTCAAAAAATCTTCAAAAAGAGAGTGAGAGAAAAATCTGAATAAAAATTTATGACCTTAAACCTCTTCTATTCTAAGCTTCCTATGATAAAAAAATTCCGTCCCATTTGACAAGGTTCGAAAATGGTTTGTTTTTCTAAAAAAGATCCCAGAAGGTAATCGAAGCAGATTATGACTTTTTTTTCTAACATCTACAGAATTCGCATTCTTCGTTTTTACTTTGTTTTTTTTCTTAAATCGCAATTCCTCATTTCCATGTCAGCGTCGGACAGTATAACTATCTCTGTCGAGGTAATGCCGGACGGAAATTACCGACTTATCGGAAAAAAGGAATGCCACAGGTAGCAGTTGCTATTGAAATGAAAGCATTATTTTTAAGGCGCCTTTTACCAATCTCAAAAAACAATGGCAAATGTTCCACATGACCTTTTATAGCTCATAAATTTGCCCGCCCAATCTTCTTTTAGTGGCTGAACACCTATCGTGTTGCCATTTTCATAGATGTTATCATTTTTATTTATGAATTTTAAAGATTTGTACTGTTGGCTTCATTACCTTTAAATTAAAACTAATCTAGCCTAAATGATTAAATGCTGAAAAACTATTCTATATAAAATCTCAACGATGAAAATTGAGGAATTGGACGTACACAAAACTGTGTATTACTATATATAAAGCAGAATATGTATTTTGGTCTGCGGGTAAAGCATTATTTATAATAAAATAAAGCTGAATTGATATCCTTACTGATATCATATATATTCTTGGCGTCCATAAATTAAGGATAATCTAGAACTAAGGCTGCAGAAATTGAATCCTAAAATAAAATTTTCACCTGCAGAATTATCACACACATCTTGAAGAAGAATATGCAAACACGGAAACTACCAGATGGCGCGATAGTACGTCACAATGACGAGTGTAAGAGAGGGTATATAAGAAATGGTGGCAAAAAGTAAAAATTGTTCACAAGCGCTTTGAAAGCCTTTCAGTGCAATAACCGCATAGTTATGGCACAAAGGAAGCATTTGGATGAATTTTTACGATAGAATTATCGGACGACTGGAATGGGACGCACCAGCCGGAAGTATCCGAGGAACTTGAATCGCCCAGAGTGTCATCTCCCGCTTTGGCAACGATTCCAATGTGAGTAGATGTTACAGCACAGGTCGCCCCGAGTTACAACGCCGAATGAGGGACCGGTATTTAGCAGTTACTGCCAAAAAAAGAAACAGACGGAGCACAGTGATCAGACCTTGTCTCTCTGTCAGCTCTCTTCAGCTACCGGTACTTCAGTTTCACTAAGGCAGACCGTGTATACAGACGCTTAGGGCAAACATTGGTTCATATGCTCGTAGGCCTGCCAGATGTGCCCACTTACCCAACTCACTGTCGCCTGCGATTAAACTGGAGTAGAGAGCATGGCATTGTGATACCCGCAACAGTGATCTTGTGTGATGCTTTCAGATGAGTCCAGGTTTAGTTTGAGTCTGATTCTCGCCGGACTTTCATATGGAGAGCGCCAGGTACCCGTTACCACCAAGAGAATACTCCATTGAACGACACCGTTACGGTGGAGCAGGATGGCTCGTTTGGGGAGGAATTATTCTTTGGTTCCAGAACTGACCTGCATGTTCAGAGTGTAATGATGACAGGTCACATCTATCGGGATGTTGGCCTCTGGAACAACAGATGGCCGTTTGTTTCGGGGCGCCATGAGTGCTGAATTTCTGTTTATGGATGACAACGCCCGTCATCACCGTGCAAGCATTGTAGACGAATGCCTTCAATTGAGGATATCACCTGTATAGATTGGCCAGCATACTACCGAAACTTGAATCCAATAGAGCATGTGTGGGATATGCTTGGCGACGAATTAGCCCGCTCTCCCACCTGTCAACCGGAACTTCGGAGGGCATTGCTTGATGAGTGGTGTAATATTCCCCAAGATCAGATTGATAATTTGATACTCAGCATGCCTAGGCGTTGTAAGGCCTGTATTCTTCATCGTCCGGGAGACATACTCCATACAACCATGTTATACTGTTTTTTGTAAAATAGGTTCTTTTTGAAATTTGCTCCAGGAGTAAAAAATCGCAATTAATTATTAATTATAAAAAAACATATAGCATCTTTTTTGCTCTTTACCTTTTGTTTAATAAATAGACTTTCATAAATAAGTCAAATTTGTTTTGCTTCTGTCTCTTTCTTTGCCTGAATTATCCTTAATTTATGGACATGAGTGTACTTCATTACAGCTGTTACAGAAAGGATTGGAATCTAAATTGAATCTATTTAACAGGGCGGGAACGATCATTCTGCTGATGATACGAGCAATCAGTATATCCTGTCTTCTATTCTGTGTCCATTTTGTGATAGTTACAATTTCTGAAAGTCTCCTATCAAATCATAATACTTACTGCTAAAGTAATTTGTTTCGAGATCAGGTAGGATTGTTTTTTTTCAGGTTTGCAATGATATCTTCCGGGGATATCCATTCCATAAAATGCGAGAGTTCCGTGGTATTCTTTGCGAGAGAATCCGCTTTTTGATTCCATAAAATTCCCGAATGACCAGGAACCCATAAAATGTGATATTTTGATTAAAAGTTTGTCTAACAAAAAGTTTCAGAAACAAGTCTTTGAATAACAGGTAGAATGAATGTTAATATTTTTTAAAAGTGAATTAAGAGCCGAAAAACTGTCAGAAATTATTAAAATGTCCTTGTCAACAATAGCTAGTTCATCTATGGCAACACAAATTGCCAAAATCTCTACTGTGAAAACAGAGGTTGTGAGTTAATGCGATATGAAAACTTTGATTGCAAGAAATGCCCGGCGATTGAAGTTGAGACGTGACTTTTGAGGCATCCGGGGCTATGATATGGTTATCGAAAAAATCTTTTTATACAAGGGCCTGAATGGCCGAGTAGCTAGCGCTCTGGCGCTCGGTACCACAGGTTTCGGGTTCGAGTTTTGGCGCGTGGATGTTTGTAGTGGTTCGAATCCACTTTAAACCGTAGATCCCCGGTCTAACACGATCGTAGAGCTTTGTGAGAGTGACATAAAAAATAAAGGAAAAAACTAAATGTTCATATATATAGTGATTAGATTATAGTCCTGTTGCTTCCACATCCCATATACCACTCAATCATCATATTTCTTATAATAATCTGAAAAATCTCATTGATTTTCATAAGTGGAAATTGGTTTTCTTTTATTTGGAAATGGAACTTCCTGGCTGAAAATTTTACATAAAGAAGGATCACTGTGGCACAATTGGCTGTGTTAAGAGGTGTTCTGGTGAGCACCATGACTGCAGAGCAACAAACCATACCTCTAATAACAATTTTTAAATGAAGCCTGAAGTTAGCCTAATATGAATATGAGCCCATTTTAACTTACCTAATCAAAATAAAGGAAATCTCAATTTTAGTG